>NTHP01000705.1:49458-109560 GCA_003416845.1 Oplegnathus fasciatus
GGTTGTTTTGTGTCTCTTGGTGGCCATTTTGTGTCTCTAGTCATTTTGTGTCTCATTTTAGCTGTTGTATGTCTCGTTTTGCTTCCCTCTGTGGTCGTTTTGGGTCCTTCTGTGGTTGCTTTGCATCTCTATGGTCATGTTGCATCTCGCTGGTTGTTTTGCATCTCTTTATGGTTGTTTTGTGTCTCTTTGTGGTCGTTCTGTGTCTCTATGGTGGTTTTGTGTCTCTTTAGTCATTTTGTGTCTTGTTTTAGCAGTTTTGTGTCTCATTTTGCGTCTCTGTGGTCGTTTAGTGTCTCTTTGTGGTGGTCTGACTGACAAATGTTCACAAACATCTTTACAGGTACACACTCACAGTATGTACACATAGTGTATTTACACACAGCACACACACGATTAACTGACCCTTCCTGTCCTCTGTCATGAGGGATGTCTCCGTGTTATTCAGACAACAGGAAGACGTTCTTACTTCATCTTTTCCATGAAAGCCGTCAGATCCAGAAATAGACGAACCATCACTGATGATCTCAACCTCTGTCTGGATGTTGAAGTGTGCTATTTCAGTACAGCCAAATGTTTGTAGGACTGATACAAATACAAATACACCACATGTATGAAGGAGGCTCAAATAACCAAATCCCATTTCTTAGAATCAACAATGCACCATGTTTAATCAATTTAATATTTCCTTTTAAAAAGATGTACATGGGGGACAAATGGATTCATCTTCTATAGTATTGAACAACATACAGTACATGTCATGTTATAATTAGCATGTGAAAAACAAAACAACAATTACCGGTACTGTCCCTCTTATTTACTCAGATAAAACAGGCTCACTACTCAGTGTGAACCTTTATTATAGGCACAGGTAGATACAGAGAAAAAAAAATGCCTTTCAGACACTGAAACAGGAAATATCTCTGATAATTATTCTTTGAAATATCTTCTGAAACCGTATGTGCAACTGAAAATGTGACAAATGGTACTTCCACGTATTCAGTCCTGAAAAACCGCAGGGATGAGTTAGCTGTTGATGAACTGTATGAAATTTTTAAAAATCAATATTCTTAATGTTTCTGTGCTCCACATGGATGTATTAGCAGACCTTTTCATGATCCCATAACCCAAAAGTTATTTGTTAAAATCAAAAAATTTGTTCAGGTGTTCCCAAAACCCAAATATTTGTTTAATGCCGCCAAAATAGGTTATTTTTCGCTCGTAATTGTTATGAGCGCTTGAAAATGCCAATATTTTGTATAGTGCCCCTTCAGAAATTCTTACAGTATTTGAAATAATCCTAAGATTTGCATAGTGAGCTGCATTTTGGGATTTTGGGGGCACAATTGGCCACTTAAACCAAGCCAGGGAGTGTAAATTAATAGCTTTAAGTATGATAAAAATGAACAAAGGAACCCAAAGACGGCCCCTGGTGGGTGAGGGGGGGTCCTAAGCAGCTGCACTCTTACACCTCAGTCCAGCTCTGCAGATTGATATTATTACAAAAGGCTCAAATTGATTTCTAAATAATCAAAAGCACAATTGTTAAAATGATAACAATGACAACAACAGTGAACTAATAGCACCAATCCAAACCAAAGCACCACAAGAAAAAAAACAACAACATTGCAGCTAATCCCCATGAAGACAAACTGAAGCTTACTCTCTTTACAATGAAATCGTGTGACATTTAGTGTTAGACAGATGATCAGTGTGAACATTTGTGAAGAGTCCGACCACAGCAGAGTTCAGAGCACAGCGGATGCCACAGCGATGACTGACACTCTGAGGCAGCATTTCTAAAAGTGGAGAAACAGCTGAAACTGCTTTTTCATGAACCGTGTCAGGGAAAATCTTCAATGAAATCAGTACTACAACAAATTTGGGCCATGTGACACATTTCCTTTTGGGTCACATAATCATGTTATTATCTTTAAATAGAAAACAGCTGGCATCATTAATAAATCATTTAACTGCTGTCCTGCTAATCATTTTTAGGTTCTTATTTTTGAGAATTTAGCACCCAGCTTTAGAGTGATATTTTTATAACAACACTGAATCAAATGACAAATTGAAAGAGGTCGCTTGTAGTGATGAGCCTACAGAGAATTATCACCTGAACCTGAAGCTCCTCTCTGCTTCACAGAGCTTTGTAGCGAGTTTCAGCTCATTGTTTAGCTGTCCGGCCCACAACTTTACTGTTTTAGTTCACTCCCGCCACTCTAATAGCTTCGTTTTTGTCCTCTTTTCAGTGAAAAAGCTCTAAAAACTCACTGTACACTACCTGCTCAGCACTTAACAGCAGACAGACACAGTCAGAGACTACCTGTGAGCATAGTGGAGCATTTAGCAGCTAAAGAGGCAGATATTTCCCTCAGGAGTTGGTGGAGACCAAAAATGGAGCTAAAAGAGAGTGAAAAATTGGACTTATATTCATTAGGTGACCAGAAACACAACTCCAAATTGATGATGATGTTGCTCTGATGGAAGTGCCAACAAGTTCAACATATCAACGTATTTCACGTTGCCCAAAAATGCAGGTTTAACAATATCACACAGGAAGTTTAAATTAGCTCAAATTGATAAAAGTTTGTGGCAGAAATCTTTTCACAGCAGCCAGACAGATGTTTTCAGACAGCCATGAGTACATCAGATCTGTGCCACAAAGGAATCAGATATTTTATGGGTGTGTAAATCCATCCTCAGATTAGCACTCCTACTATAAAAAGCTCTTTGAAAGCCGTGCGGTCAGAGGTCTTCGCTCCTCCTCACTGGGCCTGTTCCTGCTGGCAGAGCTGACTCACTGTGTCTCACTGTGCTCTGAATTTCCACTCACAGTAAAAGTTACAAGCACGGTCGAATGAGTGGTAACATGTGGCGAAAATAAACCAAAAAAATTAACAGCAAGGCCCCGCGCTGAGGGATTTTCAGATGACACTGAGCCGAGCTGTTAAAAGTTCCTTTTTGAAGACTTTATGCACGAGCTGCCACAGTCCGCAGCCACAACACAAAATAACGTCCTGTAATCTGAAAGTGTCCCGGTGAGTCAGCGCTGGCTCTGCTCACACCACTAAGGCAGTGTCTAATGTGTCCTGTGCAGCATGAAGCACTGTTTTACTGTAGAGGTGATAACATTTAAGCACACTAACCAAAATGGCAAGACAATGGCGGGTTCACTGCAGTGACACGTTTATAGCTTCCACGGAGACATCAAGTCAAATCACATCAAAACATAAAATACACAAGTCCTCTGGCTGCTGACGCTTTGTGCAAATCAAACTCTGCTCATACTTCAGCGGAATAACAGCGAGGACTTGATGAATACGTTGATACGGAAACAAAGCAATGGCATAAAACAACGTGGTCAAGTAACAACTATTAGATAACGTACACACAAATCTTTCATTTTATAGCATAAGATATTCCTTTCATGGGCAAAGATATCTGGAAAATCATTTTCTTTACAAAGTGGATTTTTTAAAAATTCATAACTAAACAAATATCACCTGTTAACATACAGGTTTAAGAGAGTACTGCGACCAGCCCTGCGGCCAAAGTGAAATATAGTAGCACCAAAAATATTACAACAGAGGGATCGTTTGGAAAGACTGAGAGAGAGAGGGTTCATCCTAAAGGTTACTCTCTCTGTCTCTCCAGGTTTCAGCAGCCCCCCCTCCAGTGGAATGTATAACTCAGCTCGGCCCGGAGAGGCTTCTGGTTTGGGCTGGATTCTGGCTGGAAAAACGTTCCTCTTAACAGTTACAGGACCAGGTGTCAGTCCGACAGCGTCCCAGTTAGATCTCACACTCCTCTGACGGAGGTAGTGTGAGGGCTGCTGTTACAAGGCTCAGTGGGAGGGTTTTCAGGCTTACTGTGAGTGTGTACATGACCCAAAAGATGGATGCTGCCAGTTTCGTGGCGTCCAGGTCAGTGTCCCTGGCAGGTCTTGCAGCACATTTGCCTGAAATATGGCCGGCTGCAGAACTTGAACCTGAGCACCAGGGGGCAGTAGGCCACAGTGTTCACATCTTTACACTCTGCAGGGAAGACGAACATGAAACAGATTAATTACGACATTAGACTGAAGTTTCTTTTAGAAAACAGTGCAGATTTTCAATCAAAATACCAAGAATATTATCACTTTTATCCCCCTTTATTGTTCTAAGACTCATATTGCTTAAATGGAATTAAATAAATCCTTTTACTTGACCCGTGGATTAAAGAATTGATTAAGTTAAAAATGTTTAAACACGTTGATTTGTATATACACATTAAAATATTTGTATATTTTAACTGTAAACAATGTAAAAAGGCTATCTACAGAATGGGTCACTGATATGTGATTACACAGATAACTATCACAAGCTACATTAGTTGCTCAGACTGTTATATTTACTACATTTAGAGTCTAGGGGTACACATTTTAAAGTTAAATTTGATTTGATGACATCCAGTTCATAAAGATTCATGGATGCCTCATAAATGGACAATTTAAAATATAAAGGTTCAACAAATGAGGGGATTTTAAAATCAAATTCTTAATTTGAGCACAACAACTTTACATTTTGTTCAAATGCAACCTGTGATCTTTCTCCATTGTTATTTCTCTGAAACATGAGAAGGAGCAACGAGTGAACTTTGACCTCTGACCTTCGGGGTTGTCTGTACTGACGGGCAGACTGAGGTCACATTTGCTCTTGCACTGCTGCATGGCTGCTGGCCGCTGATGTTCCAGACACTCATTGGACGGCTGGCCGGTGTGGGTCAGACACTGTACTGAACGCATCTCCTGACCCAGACCACATTTGGCAGAACACTGAGACACATAAACACACAGAGAGCATACAAATATTTGAACTGGGGATTGTATTTAAGTACAAAAACGGACACTGAGGTGTATAAACATGTCCCACTATGACAATAAACCAAAAGCCTGACTCACCTCTCCCCAGGGACCTGTCACCCACTGAGGGGGAGGGCAGCGCTGCAGGTTACAGCGCACCCTGGAGGTGGGCCGGCCATGTTTGGGGCACTTGGACTCCGGAAGCGTGTCCCCGCTCTCCCCGCTCTTACACAAGACCACACGGTGCCTGTAGCCTGGACCACAGCTGGGCGTACACTGCAAGAAAGAGGGAGAAAAAAAAGGGAAAAGATCAGGCGGGTGGGCAGGGAGATGGAGGCAATGGGAGGGTGCAGCAGGGGGTCACTGCGGTCATAAGCATGCAAAAAGAAATCTTCTTAATCCACTCAGCAGAGGGCAGCAGCTGTGTAAGAAACAAAGTCAAGAGCCTGTTTGGTTCCTGTAAATCAGCTGGACATGATTCCTCTTCTGTGTGTGCCATCACTACACATTACACAAGATGTCAGAGAAAAGTTGAACACAGCAGCACTTCTGACACCATTTAATTTGGTTTCAATTCATCCTGAACTGTGAGAACAAAGTTTAGCTCCAGGAACAAAGTGGGATATGAGAAGACGGACTTTTCAGGCCTGTTGCAGTTAAAAGTGTAGTTGACATGTCTGCATAGCTTCACTGAAGGACGTGAAAGACTCAACGACATGTTCAGTGTGATGCATTTGTCTGTTGTGTATTTCATGGTTAAGGTACTCTTACTTTCTCCTGGCAGATGTTTGGGTTTCTTAGGTTCAAATGGAAAAAAAACTATTACTTAATCTGAGAGGAATTCTGCAGAAAACTGTATTGGTTCAAATTCAAGTTATGAGTTGACTAAAAAACACTGCAGGAGTGCATGCAGACCACATGCAGGGTGGGAGACGTCTGCCTACCTCTGACCAGTCCAGGGCCAGCCATTCAGGGGGGCAGCTGTGGTTGCTGCAGGGCTCAGTGAGAGAAGGGCGTACGGGGGTACAGGCCGAGTCGTCCAGGACTTTCTCCTCCGATGCAGAGAGCCTCCTTTTACATAACACCTCCCGAGTCCGCAGGCCGCCATTACAGCTGCGGCTGCACTCCGACCACTCTCCTGTCCACCAGCTGGAGGCAGAGAGGAGCCTTTAGTTTGTCTTTAATTCCCTCATTTGCATTGAGTCATATAGTGTGGAGATTATTGTATATGTATGTGCAAAAGACTTAATAAAGATGACAATTTGTAATGAATGAATGTGAATTTCTTGAAAGATGAATTATATAGCATGTACAGGAAATCTGACATCAAATGCCTCCAAACCTGAAATAAGATTTAAAAAATAGCCTTTTTATAGTCTTTTATTACCATCAAATCGTGATTGTAGAATGAAACCTGAACAATCACAATCCTAAACGATGTCCATCCAAATATCATTATACCGTCAGTATAATGGTATGTCATCAAACAGGGACTACAGACAAACTAAAGCTAACTCTACTCTAAAACTGCAAAGTAAAACTAGTGCAACTACTAATATATGACAAAGCTCGTGTCTGACATGGAGACAGAAAGTACAGACAGGTGGCATAAGAGAGATAAAAACACACACACAAACACTTACATACGAGAAGAAAGGTACAAAATCATCAGGAAATACATTTGAGTTCCACATCACTCACCTTGGGGAGCACGGCTCAGTATTGCAGGATCTTCTCTTCTCTTTGGGTTTGTTCTTCTTGTCACAGAAGTGGTTGTAGACAACTGAATGATCTGTCTGCTTCTTACACACCACCTGCTGGATCTGCACACCTGACCACAGGTGAGACAACACCAGACAAACGCACAAAAAGGGAATTATGAGGGGCCCCAAATACATAATTTATTCTGCACATTAGTTGTTTTGAACCCTGTGCCCCTTTCACACTTAATTATCTGGGTAAGTTGTGTTTTTAACAAAAACTCAACATGTGTTGGGTCTGTTCCCACATGTGACCAATTCTACTCTGGTGACTGCAGTTAACTAGAAACAAAAATAAATGTGTATCCCCCAAATGGCCTGCTAATGTTCTGTTATAAGCATCACAGAGATACCATCAAAGGGGGGATACAATGTCTGATATTTAGTTATTTAATTTTCATCTATTTTATTAGTTTATTTGACAGGGACACTGCTCATTAGATCAACAGAAAAAAGTACTGTAAATGAGCCAGTGTGACCTAAGAGACATCTGTCCAGATGGCCAGATGTTAAAAAACACCCTAAAAATAGAATAAAGTGATATATCTTATAAAATTCATGTACACAGTGCCACAAATATGCACAAAATAGTACAGTGTATCTATTTCCCATAAGACTTTAGTTGACACCCTAACTGCAGTGTAGTGCTAAAGACAGGGTTGCCTTGGTGGTGATTTAAAACTGTGATTTATGACAAGATGACAACATTTTACGGTCCCTCTAGAGCCGCAGCCCTGAGCTGACAAACTGCTGCTACATCTCACACACACAATAAAACATCACTTAATGACTCCATGTCAAAGTGGGATGCCTCAAATTATTTTATAAAAACGATTTCATAAGAGAACAAAAGTGTATAAAATTGCCAATACCTTGCTAAATTCCACTCTCCACCTTCATGTCCTCCACTCCACTTTACCCCAAGTGAAAGAATTTAGTTCTCAGAGGGGAAAATGAGCTCTTATCAGGTAAAGCTGCACGGATCATTAACTCACAAAGGCCACAGAGGAAAAGGGAGACTGTGTATGTGTGATATCTCCAAAGTCTCAGAGCCTGTGAACGCCTCTGGCCTAAACATGGACTCCACAAACACTCCCCCGGCCTCCAAGGGTCAGTGTTTGTCTATAGTACAGCAGGGATTTATACTGTGTGTTCTTATGGGCCGCTGTATGTGTGTGTTAGTGCATCTGTGTGTTTGTACATCCATGTGAGGAAGAGGGAAAGGGAGAGATGAAAAGAGTGGGAATGTCTATCTCTGTCATGTTTAAATTCATAATAAAACACATAAGCCTGCTCTCATATCGTACGAGTTTTTACAAAATGAAGGGGTGTTATTTTGTTAAGTATGTACAAAAACCCAAGACCAAATCATTACATAAAGGAATAGTTTGGCATTTTGGGAAATGTGCTTATATTTGTTAGATGAGAGAATTGATACCACTCTCATATCTGTCTGAAAAACATGAAGCTACTGTACAGCCAGCAGCCGGTTAGCTTAGCTTAGCATAAAGACTGGAAACAGCTAGCCTGGCTTTGTAACAAAATTTAACTGCACACCTCTAATTAACACGCTATATCTAATTAGTTTAATCCATCCAAAAACCTACAGTAAGAGTAAAAACAACATGTTGTGGTTTCACAGGGGGGTTATGTGCTGGACTATTTCTTGGCCGGGTGCAGTGACTTCAAGTAGTCTTGTTGAAAAAATGTTGAACTACTCCTTTAACCAATTAAATGACTTTAATTGACTCTAATCTTTATAGAAAATATTTCTCTTCACCTTAATCCAACAAAACTGACCCAAAAGTTTACTAAATAGATGTCTCAGCAAAATTAATCTGTAACCTTTCAATGGGTGGGTTCAATCACAGAATAAAGAATAACCACATATTATAACCACACTTAAGTTAATGCAACGTCCTCCTAAGTGACAGTTTGTGTGTGCGTGTGTGTCTACCTCCAGCGCAGAGAGCTGAGCAGCGTGACCAGGAGGTGTAATGCCAGGCAAAGCCAATCAGAGGATCCCTGTTCAGTGGGGGGTTGAAACGATAGTGGATCCCTGGGTTCTCCTCCCTCACCAGCACCTGAACACACACACAACCAAACATTTAACACGATGATGAAACTCTTTGAAGACCTGTTTTGAGGTTTCTTTCCATTCGTACCATGACTATCAGGGTGATGTTCGTCGGCCCCAGAGCTTCAAGAGTTTCTGGTCCGTCAGTGGGCCGCCTGTAGTGGAAAGTGGTACCGGCAACATCGAACCTGCGCGGCGTGTCAATGGTCAGTTTCCCATTGATGAAGTACTGGTCCCCTTTACTCTTCAGCACTGGGACACAGAGTAGAGGGAGAAAGACGTTGAAGGAAGACAGTAAAGTAAAAGGAAGAAATAAATACACTAATGTAACTTAGTATCATGGGAGCAGACACACACAGAGTGAATTAAGGACATGTTGTTGTTGTTGTAGCTGCCATTTCTTCTTTAAGACATTCACTGACGTTTTAGGAAATACAACACTTATTTGTTGCATTGCTGAGAGATCAATATTAGCTTTGTCTCAGAGTTAGCTCTGTGAAGTATCCTGTAGCTCGCACAAACACTGGGAGTAGGGGAAAGAGTCATCCTGCATCTAAAGTAGAAAAATGTTGTTGTTGTTAGCAGGCAAGCTAGTCACCAATACAGTGTATGCACACCCAGCAGCTGTTTTTAGTTAAGTATTAGCTCTAATACACAACAGCTCATTCAACCACAATATCTCATTCGCTGTTTCAACAAATTTTAAATATAAACATGTAATAACACCAGACAGTTTTCACGAGCTTCCTCTTCCTCTGGTGTTAAAGCTATATAAAGTGTTCATGCATTATTCCAACATGGTTCCCCCCACTGCTTGCCTTGTAGTCATTTAAATAGTGTAAATTAGCTTTTTTTTGTTACCAGTTTGTTAGAAAGTGAAACCAGATACAAACAAATAGCGTATAGCACCTTTTTAACTGGACTGTATTAGTGTTAATGATGGATTTATTTAGATGTAACTGCCCGTGATGGTGGATTTGCAGACATTTTTCTACTAATTTGTGGACAATGTAGTCATGAGCTACCTCTCTGGTTTTTCAGGACAGACATTTTTGGCAGGTATAGCACCTGTGCCATTAATAACAATAATAATGGCTGCATTGCATTTAAGTGTTCCACTTCAAAGGCCTGGTATGGTGCATGCTGGTTTCGCTGCCTTACTGGGACACCTTACTGAAACAGTGCAATCATTTATGTTGTTAGTGATACCTGTGGCTCTTCCTGCATGTCAAAATGTCTGCCGTAAAAAGACCTACTCAATCCACAGATACTGTATGTTGTCATGGTAGGAAAAGCGCAGGTGTTACTAATAACATTAACGATGGCTCTGTTCTATTCAAGTGTCCCAGTAAGTCATGACAGTGTGACAGTGAACCAGCATGAACAATAGCAGGACACTGAAACTGAAGCACCTAAATGGCATTCAGCCATCATTCTGCTATTAGCAACAGCTGTGCTTTTTCTGCAATAAAAGTCTGGTAATATCTCTGTTGAATGCAGAGATATTAAACTGATACTGATCTTCCAGAAGAGGTTAAAACATTCAAACAGGCATATATATAAAAAGAAAACATAACTCTACTATAGAAGCAGTTTTGTGGTTCCTTTCTTTAACTATGTACTTTGACAATTTTACTAAACATTAGCTTGAATACATCTTACCAAGGTAGTTGAGGGAGATGTTGAGTTCTTGTATGTGGATGGACACTGATCCTTTAGGAATTCTGACCACTTCTTCATAACCTGAGACACACAAAGTCAAAAAATGAAAACAAGGTGAAGGAGGTTTATTGACTGGGGGTCAGGGGGAACGATGCCTGAGCAGTGTTTAGCTCTGTGAGACGTCGATGGACTAAGCAGAGGCCTCAGATTCCAGCTGCATTCCTGGGCAGCCGGCCTCAGCTGCCCCGCTCGGCTCTTTGCTAGAGAGCGAGGACTTTGCCAAGAGCCGGCTTCTCCTCTCCTCTTCTTCTCTCCATTCCCTCCATCTGTTTTGGTCTCTTGTTCCCCTTTTTTTTTACGCTCATCTCACCTCCGCCCCGCCTCGCTCTGCTTTTCTCGGCTCTGCTCTGCTGTCCAGCCAGCAGGCCAGAGACTGCAGCCCTGTAAATAACTTCAGCCTCACTAGAGGAAGAAGGAATGAAAAAAAAAAAAAAAGGAATGAAATAATTCCTTCCAGCGCTTTGACCACAAGAGGAAAGGAGAGGTTTGGCTCGTGACCTCTCCGTGGAGCTCTGAGAGGTGGGACTGACCCGGCTCTGGGTTTCTAGATGAAGGCGTGGAAGATTAGAGGGACAGAGCTTGAGGTTTTTGGCCTCAAGAGACCGACAGAGAGAGAGCAAAGAGCGCAAAAAGTGTGTTCTTCTGTTAACAATCAGGGACCTGTGTGGTAAACAGAGCAAAAGAGCTGTAAACCCCGGCCCTTGACACTTCAGTAACCCCTCACCGCCTACCGGAGCCACAGGCTGGACAGATGGAAAGAGACTTAAAGGGACATTATTGCACAGAGCAAGAATTAAGTAACACAGCAACCTCAACTTTCACTTTTCTGGGATGTATGGAACTCCATTAGTCATTCTTTTTTTTTTTTTTTACTGTTTTACAGTGTAGGTTCAATGGTTTGGCTTAATCCCAGACCATATTTAAATGACTTGAGCAGAGAGGAGAAGCGCTGGCTAAAGGCTTCAGGAGTTCAGAGAAATCAAACACTTGTAGACATGACTGAGTGATTCTGATAGTCATAAATCTTTCTGTGCCCAGAATAAGCCTCCAGTCCTGGTCTTGGTTAGAGATGAGACCAAGTTATAACGCAGTTGTGACAAAGTCGACTGAGTTTAGACTTTAAGGACTTCTGACAGGTTAAGTATGTAGTGTAAACTCAAATGAACTCACTTTACTAATGTTTCTATTGGTCAAAAAGCATTTGGGAACTGTACATTATATGGCCAAAGGTATGTGGACACTATTTTCTACGTGCCTTGAGCCCTGACTTCCACCCCATCTAACATCTTAGGGATGAATTCGACTGAGAGCCAGGCCTTATCGCCCACCATCAGTGCCCCACCTCACTAATGCTCTTGCAACTGAATGGGAGAAGCCAGGCTCCAAAACCTTGTGGAAAGCCTTCCCAGGAGCTGCTATAGCAGCATATAATACCCATGGTTCTGAAGTGAGGTGTTCTGCAATCACATATGGGTGTGATGTTCGGTGTCTGCAAACCTTTAACTATATACTGCACATTTTGGTAACAAAACCCAACAAATGCATATTATTTGTCAGGGTGTCTGTATGTGAAAAGCATAAACTCTATAAATGATATTATTGACCAACCACTACAATGCATGCTGGGACTGCAGCTCATTAAAGGAGCACTCCACTGTTTTTACACATGAAGATCAGTTTATTTGTCGCGAGGAGTACTACTTAGCAAAATGTCTTATGTAGCTCTGGAGGGAGGTTTCTAGAATCTGAGGAAATAACCCTGATGAGGGTGTCTCAGCTTAGGCTTGGACACTACATATTTTTAACCCAAACCCTAAACCTGCGGTAGGAAAAAGGTGTGCGCCTTTACCAGGCATTATCTAGTTGTTGTAGGAGCCAGTATTTTTGGACCCATACTAGAGAATAAAAGTCAGGAAATCTCTATGTCTGCTACATCGCTTTTGACAATTATTTTAATTGGTCTCTCGCAATTCCCCCAGCTTAATGGAAGTTCAATACTAAATCACTGGAGTGTTCAATAATAGCACCGACCATGGATACCATCCCCAGATCACAAAACACACGACATAACAACCTAAACTTCGACTTCAGTCTTACTAACGGATTTAGTCCAACAATAATGTCAGGTATTTTAAGGGTAGTTGAGACCTCAGCTGGGGTTGACAGACTGGCCTGGTCACTGTGGTCCCGAGCACAGCTGCCTGCTCAGGGTGCGTCCCCTCTGAGGAATCCTGGAAGGGGGTGAGTGGTGTTGACAGTTGGGTGAGAAACTCTGAAGTTGGTGTTGTGGGGAGAAATGTAACCCAGAATAGATCCCAAAGCAGCCGGACCTCAAGCCACACTGGTTGGACCTCAACTAAATCTGTCTGCCACGTGTCCCTGGGTGGCTGGTGGATAAATATATGTATGTATATATGGTGTATGGTATGTACATGTGTATATTTATGTGTGCTTCCTCATGCACTAAGAGTTTTTCAAGGAGTTTTTCTTTATCTTCTTAGAGATCTTGGGTTGGCTCGGGAATCGTTGAATGTGATATTGACCTGACTTGACTCACTGTATTTCTTAATTTATATATTGTATGAGCTAGCGTAATCTTTTTAAAGATGTGTGGACCTTTTTTCTATAGGTCCAAACTTATATCAAATGACCTCCACTTAATAGCCCATGCTGGCCTTTACTCTATTTTATTCCTGCTTGACCTTACAGGTGCATGTGATACTTTTGATTGTAACATCTTACTCAATCGACTCAATAACCACAATTATATCATCCTGTCAATCCTATACAAAGCCTATATTAAGGACTGAATCACCTGAATGACAAGGACTTCCAATAAGACTTTAAAGGACTACACAGGTATTCATTGATATAGAATAATAATAAAAAAATTGTCCCCTGTGGTCATGAAAAAACTGCATTATATAGACACAGATGATGGATAAGACTAGTGACTAATTACTATCTGTAATGCCAACTTTAAGTCTGGGCTGCATCAACTCTCAACTGTTGTATATACACATCAGTTATCTCTAAGATCAGAAATACCCCAAGTGCAGCAGGTGCTGAAATAAATGATTGTCCTGCAGCGATGTGGAGTTTTATTGGCTTTATCAAATAAATAACTGTAACAGTATGCTGCTGTGAACAGAGTTTGCATGTGAACAGACAATTACACGATACATTTTGAATGTCTGGGGTACCCTAACTCACACTGCACGGCAGCTGTCCAACATGCATTCAAAATCCAGAGTATCAGAATCCAAACGTTGTATGTGCACATTTTTGGGACAACAGAACAATTACGTTACATAACTTCTCATGGTAAATGCCTCATGTTAACCTAATCTGATTTGGAGACTGTTCCAAATCCACTTTAAACCACCCTTCCCCCCAGAGGAAATCTTTATCTATATGTGCAGAAACCTCTGTGGCAGCAGCTCCCAAAAGAAAATGGATGAGATGACTAGTGTTTGAGTGTTTTAGTTGTGTACCTCCTTCAGGCAGCGAGTCGTTGAAGAGTCCCTCCACAGACACGCAGCTGCTCCCGTCACCCCCGCAGTTCCTGCAGCGGTCCTCGCGAACGTCCGAGCCGAGGACACGATCACAGCCTACGTGCTGCGAGAAGGGAGAAACGAGTGAGCTGCAGGGTCACTCAGGGTCATGGGTGAAGGGGCACAGTCAGTAAGTCGAGAGGTGTCAGAGGCCGGGCTGAGGGATTACCTCTAATGTCTTCCAGACCACTTTCCCAAAACACAGAAATATCAGATGGTAAGTCCAGATGTGTTTTCTGATCCTGAGCAGACATAATGCTCTTAGGTTGCTAAACTCATAGCTGTCGACATAAATAAGTTTCATGATGAGCGAAGCAGGTGGTTTTACTCAAAGACTTTAACAGTGAACCAAACCTAAACAAAAGTGTAGAGAATGAATGGCAACTGCTCTCATTCTCATATATTCATGTGACAGTTTGCTTATTGTAGAGAGGGATAATGAGGCTTAAGTTTATTATTACTTTTACACTGATTAAATCACAGTTCAAATCTAAATCCAGAGTTGAAACTGTGATTCACCCCATGGTTATCTGTTGGCTTTATGATGTGGGTAGTGTTGAGTTATTAGTTTAAAATGATAAAGGTCCAAACTGACATGAGGCCTCTTGTGTCTACATGCAGACCGTGTTTCCCAGAGCTCATTGGGACCAGCAGCAGAATACAGAATGTATATAAAACTGTTAGTGGTGCTGAAATATCAGGAGAAGTGAGAGGTGGCACATTGCTGCTTTAAAATTTTACTTTCACACTGTCAAAAATGACAAATGCCCCATTTGCCATTTTTGGTGGACACAAAAAAAAAGTTTTTTTTTTTAATAATTGAATGAACAGATACACACAGACCCACCTTCATCTTGAATACCTTTGCATGACACACCAGCAGATGTCAAAGGCAAAAAGGATAAATCCATTTTTGTATTTGGTATAAAGGTTTCTCCAATACCGGATGCAAGAATTTGGATTAATAATTGCTCCAAGGACATGAAACAAAGGAAATGTGTCAGCTAAAAGTATGATTAGGAGAGTAAATATGCACCCCAGGATGCTGAGCCAGGGACACCACAAAAGATATTTGAAATACTAGATGTGCGCTTGACTCACTGCGCCTGCAAGAAACTCCAATAATTTTGAAAATGACAACTGCAAGAAAAGCTGAACTACGACTTCCTGCGCAGCTTCTTTCAGGAAAGTCTAGGTTGCAACTGTCTCACCTTTAAAGTTTCTTCTGATCCGTCCTCTACACTTTACAACTGAGGTAGATTAGAAGGCGTGAGAGCACAGCCTTCACCTGGATTTACCTGGAGGAACAGGTGTTGCCAATGTTTTGTGCACTTTGGGCCAGATTTACTAAACTTTTGTGCCTGTTTTTCAGGTGCAGATGTGACGCATTCTGCCCCAAACACATGTGCTGTATTTATCAAGCAGACGCACCGGGCTGGAGTTGCAGTTTGCCTGTCATTTGTTGGGTGTTTGCATACAGTGTGCATTTAAAGGAGAATCACGCAAATAATAGGAGGAGACATGTTAACAGAGGTTAATTATGTATTGCTCTGGATTTACTGAGGTCATGCTATTTGCCACTGTCAGCTTTGCCTCTGAAAAGGAGGCATACACATAGCACAGATGGGATTTATAAGAGCCATAAGGAAGATTGTAGTGGGAAAAGAAAAGAGCATTAAACATAGGCTTTTATATAACTAAAAACTGAATTATCAGTAACAAAAATAAGCCTACTATTAATGAACACAATATCTGATTACCGCAACACAAACGAATGGTGGATGTTGTGGTTTCTGTTCATCAAACTTACAAACATAAACTTTTCTTTGTTTTGTTAGGACACTTAAGTGTGTGTTTGTCTGCATTTACCTCAGCATTAACATCCATATCAACACCATCTCTACCTCCACCTGCTCCATCTCTCTCTCTCTATCCCTCCACCAGTTGCAGTGCCATGTGTAATTTGTGTACATTTTGTGTGTCTTTAATTTGTCTTATACTTCATCTCTGTTTTGTATCCCATGGACGTGTTATTGCCTCCTAATGTATTAATAATTAGATATAAGCTAAAGATCGTAATAGTGGTCTCAAAGAAATCCCATCTCTGAACTCATGAGCTCTCCTTCACTGGCAGAGTGCATTTGGAGGTGCAGTCCAGGAGCTGACTGTGTAACGAGCTGCTGCCTTAGTAAATCAGGCCCTGGATACACACAGATTGCGGCCGCAAAACTCAATGAAAACCGCAGCGCACATTTGCGCAATGCCATTTTCGTAGTAAGTCTGGCCCTCTATATTTTGGCCAACAGATCCGGGAAAAAGGGGCTCTGGCAGACGTGCCTTTCTGCAGCGGCATGTTGTGTTCAACTGGACCATCTGTTCCCAGGTCCTTTTTCTACCTCCCATACTCCTCCTTCTCTCCTTCTGTTTCTCTCCTCTCCTCATTGTCAGACCCCCAACTTTGGTACTGAAGCCAGCGTGAGGCTGCAAACAAGAGACAGAGATTTCTCCACAGCGTGTTTGAAGTTTTATGCGTACATAAAATATACGAGAGGTAAGATGATAGAGCAGAGGGAGAGGGGGGAAGAAGCTCTGACTGGATGGCAGACAGACGAGTCACAAGAAAAAGTACGGGAAAGAGGAAAAAAAAGGAGGGAGAAAATGAGTGGAATGGATGTAGAGAGTCAGAAAGGGAAAGAGAAAAAGAGAGCGCGATAATAAGACCGCAGTGAATGAAAGCCTGCCTGCAGTGCAGACAGACTAACAGCTGAGCTGGAGGGTCACTGAGTTCCTCCGGAGCAGAACAGAGCAGAGTACAGGGGAAAAAGAGAGGAGAGGTGGAGGAGGAGAGAACAGAAAGGGGATGTTGATAAACAAAATCCTCTTTTTGGATGACTGCAGGGACTCCAGCCTCCCTCGGCTCCTCAGTCTACCTAACCTCTGAGACCCTTAAAATAAAGCGAGTTCATGGGGGGTACGAGGCAGGAGAGGGGGGAGCTGAAAAATAAAATCCTTTTGGCACTCAACAAAACTGCAGGCAACCACAAAACAACAAGCTGGATATCCTGAGGTTTGAGGTTTTTTTCTCCCCGTCCAAAGTTTCTACTTACTTTTTGGAGAAGAGCTGCATCCAAAATAAACAAGAAGTGGAACTAACAACAGACTGGGAATCAACAGCAACCATGTAAGCTGCGTGCTATTATCATTAGGGTTTTTTTTGTGTACATGCTTTAATAAATGGGCCATATGGGTGTCAAAATGGGTTCCAGGGACCTGTTGGATGTCCAGGTGGTCTCCACTTCATCAAAATGAGCAGCAGTTACATGTTTTGTTTTCATTAGCAGCCGGGATTAAGAGAGAGCGTTGGTAATGGGAATCCAAGATCGCTGCCAGAGTTAAGACAATTTTTCATTTGAGCAGCTGATCATGATGATCGTCAGCAGTCAAGTGTGTAAACTAGACAGCGGCGGCTGTCCAGAGTCTAGAGAACAAGTATAAACAATATTATCTCAGTTGAAGATGGTCTTGTGCTTCTTCTGCTGCTTCAGCTTAAACTGTCTGCTTGCATGGATGCTTACAAACACACACACACACACACACACACACAGAAAGGTGTTATCTCACCTTACACTCTCCGTTTACGCACACATCCAGAGAGTCGTCTCTGCAAGGTGTGCCGTCCACCACAGCTGGAGCACGCTCTGTGTAGAAGTTGTATCCTTCTGCCAGGCAGTTGAGAGAACAGGGCTTCACCCCACCTACACACAAACAAACATACATACACACACACACACACACACACACACACACACACACAGGGAGCAGGGCATACAGTGTCAATAAACCAGATCTATCCACATTATAGCCCACAAACGTGGACAGAAACACAGTCAAGCTTGGCTGCATACACAGGCCCAAATGTAACTACAGTACACATACACATGTACTGTATGTCTGCACAAGTACACTATATACACACACGCACACACGCGGTCACACAGATGATAAATGTTCAAAACGTTTTTAAAGATTTCGTCGACTTCTGTTCCCAAGATCAAGATTGAACTTTTAAGTCAAAACAGAGGAGAATTTCTTCAATGAAAAGTTTCAATCTCAACAGCTACATTTAACTGATAACTCGCAACTTCCATTTGCTGACGAAGATCATGTGATGTGATCGAAATGCCCAGAACAGCTACTAACTTGAGCTTGAAGTGACACTGTTTTGTCGACGATACGACATCAGTGTACAAAAGCTCAAAGATGAGCTTTGCCCGCTGAATGTTGTGGAAAAAGCTTTCAAGACATCTCTCCCAGAACTGAAATTTCATTAGCTTGCTAGCTTGTGGCTGGTATTCTGCAGTCTGAGCTAATGCAAATATTGAATGTGGGCTAATGAAATAGTCACTGAGACAGCAGCCAAACCTCCTGCAGGGCAACTGTCCAAAAACTAAATTCCTGCACCAAGCCACAGGTTCACTAGCAGCTCTGCGAGTCATGTCGGGAGTTTAATTAGTTTTGTACGCCTTTTTGAACACCTAATGTGACGATAAATACGATGATGTAGTCAAATCTCTTTAGGGATGTTGTTTTTCAGTATAGATTTCAACACTGCAACACAATCTGTAATACTATTCAATGAGGCATGTGGTGAATAGTGATATGCGTCATATTGACATATGTCTTTCGCACATGTTCTGCAGAATACATCACATCCTCATGGAGGGTGCAGAGAGAAAAGGGGAGTAGGAAATGTTTTTCAGCGCTGACAACCAGAGAACAAGCAGCTGAATGTGATTACGTCCCTGCTTCCCTCGAATACACACACACACACACACAGAAAAAACTACTTAATACTACCTCAATGAATGCATACGAATATGCACATTCACATGCAGAGCACTGAGAATGGGAATATCAAGACGCCGATACCACCAGTGTTATTATAAATAACATTGGTGGTAAATGACAAGTTATTCACTCCTATTAACACTACCCTGCAGTCAAAGTTAAGTTGAATTTAGGGCTCCATCTAACAAACTAATTACTTTCATTATCGCTTGATCTGCTGATAATTTACCTGATTTATTCAATTAATCCCTTTAGCAAGGGAATGTCTAAAATGTTAGAGAACAATGAAAATGCCCATCAAAGCCCAAATGCCCAAAGCGACATATTCAAATGACTTATTTTGTCCAACCAACAGTTCAAAATGCAAAGATATTGACTATCATATAAGACAAAGAAAAGCAGCAAATTTTAATATTTGAGAACCTGGAACCAGAAAATGTTGAGCATTTGTGCTTCAAAAATGATGCTGCCAATGATAATAATCAGCTAATTTGAGCTCTAGTTGAATGACTTCTTTACTTTTTCACATGCATGTGTGTTCAGTATTTAGTGGCTCCACTGGTGTTATGTAAGTAATGATGTAAGTGATTTGTAAATGCACTGCGACAAAGAAAAATCATAAATATACACCCACACCCACATGTAAACACACACACACACACACACACACACACACAGTAAAGTAAGATGTGAACTTGCATGACTATTCCCTTTTCGTCCTTTCACTCTCTATTTATTCTCTATTCCTTTCACTGCCATAACACACACACACACGTGCACACACACACACACACACACACACACACACACACACTGTTGCTAGAGGTCTTCTCCAGCCAAGTGGTATATATCCTTCATTCATCTGTGCAGCTTGCCAACAGCTCCACTATTTGAGTGGCTGTTGACATCAGTCTGGGCTGTGTTTGTTTGTGCTGGCAGTGCTGAAGCAGGTACAGTATGTACTGGGAAGGAGAGAAAGAGAGAGAGAGAGAGAGAAAGACAGAGAGAGAGAGAGAGAGAGAGAGAGAGAGAGAGTATGTACTGGCACAGCCTGCAGACGATAAAGTGGTCAGACCATGGAAAACTACAATTCCCATGGTGCCTAGCTTTGGCAGGGCAATCACGGCTTGCAGCGGGGTGTGTTGTATGGAGTGTGAAGGTTGAATGTGAAGGCTGTTGGACTGAGAACAGCAATGTGGAGCAGCTTGTTTGAAAAAAGCTTAAACGACAGACCTTTTTTAATGAACTGTCCTTGGCTGCCTGAGCTGAGAGAGAAAGGCCGGCTCTGTTCTCGGTGTCACGACAGAAACCAGAGAGAAAGAGAGAGAGAGAGAGAGAGATTGCATAATGGGGAACTAAATAAAGTGAGAGAAGGAGAGATGTTTATAGAGACCAGAGCCGAGAAGACAAAAGAAAAAGAGCAAGAGGAAGAAAAGGAAGCTGTCTTGCTCGAGTTAGAGGGTAAAAGTGAAAGCAGGAAAGCTGAACTGAGAGTTTGAGGAGAGTGAGAGGGCTGCAGAGGACAGGGAAGGGGCTGGGCGATGTGATCTGGCCTTAACGCGGGGCAGAGTCTATGGCACTGTTCCTATTTTAACAGCTGCAAGGGATTTCCATTGTAAAATCAGCTGACTTGATGAAAGGAGCACTTGTTGCCTGAAGTTGGACTTGGCTGGCCAGCCATCTCTGTAAGCCATTATGTTTTTGGAGGGCTAGATTAAAGGCAGTTATGTCGTTGAAACTATTTATCTTTCACGTCCAGTGTAGTGCTCATCAGGAGCGAGGAATTCTCGCAAGGCATTGTGGGATGCGTGGCTCTCTGCAGCCAGCATCTGTGGGCCAGACAGGAGGGAGTCTGCAGCTTCGATTCACTTTCTCCTGTCTACACACACACACACGCACACACACACACACACACTACTCCCTTCTCCCGACTTCTGTTCGTCTCCTGTCATCAGCTCTCAGCTCACATCTTTCTGTTCACCTTTAATATTCTCTTCTTCCTTCCTAATTTCACTAATCGACTTTTCTTCCATATCAACTTCCAGTCTCGTCTGTTCTTTCAAGGAAACTCTGGCAAACAAGCGGAACAGCAGTGATATGTTAAATTATCACAGCGTCACACCAGACTTAAACTTGTTTTTAAATACTTTTCTTTAACTGGCTGTGTTGGTTTATCTGTCTGTAAACCTGCAGGTGTGCTGAATGTAAGAAAATATCCTTAATAAGTCAAGGTAGTAGAGGGCGTGCTGATGGTCTAGTGGTTTTAAGACTATGTGATCACAGTGTCGCTGGTTCGAGTTCAGCTGGGGACTTTTGTCTCATGTCATCCCTCCTCTCTGTCCACTCATTTACTGTCATCTCTGTAGTGTTGCTATCAAAAACATCAGGTAAATGTCCTGCATTCAACATGTCACTTAAATTCTGACTAATCATGCAAAATGCCCCCTTTGAGAGTGTTTTATTGTATATTATATGATTGGGTTATTAATTGTTGTACATTTAAATGTAGGCAGCATTTTAAAGATGTAGCTGGTCAAAGTGGGGGTGATTTTACCAAGTTTATATACTGTACAATCAGGTAGTTGTACTAAACTACCAAACATATAGAGTAAATAGTAAAATGGGCATGTACTGTAACATGTAAGATGGCTGTGTGTTTTGATTATTGATTTGTTTTTTTATTGATTATTATGTATGTTTTAACCCCCACGACCCTGCACAGGATGAGCGGAGATACAGATAATGGATGGATGGATATTTTTAATCCAATCCAATAAAATCTATACAATCTATTAAGTATTTATCTTTCAGATACATGCAGTGTAGTAAAGAAGCAGTAGTACAATGGAAACCTCTTATTGTGATCATGTCTGTTTGGGTCAACTTGATTACTATTAGCAGATAATTATTATAGCCAATTTTTTACCATTACCATCTAATTGTTATTTGTATATTTATTACATGAATATAAAGTAATGAAACGGACAGCTTTGCTATTTAGGGGGCATTACGTGACCGGGCATTATCAATCCACCTGACGAGGGCGGCTTCAACCACAGGTGCTTCCCCTGTGCACATTAGTTTTCTGTCTCCATCATGAGCAGCCATGACTGTTTCTCGTTGATGAGTAAACTACACAAGGTAGTCTGAGGAACACCAAGTTTCGCTGCTGCATCTCGTTGGCTCATTTTTGGCAGTTTGTCATAAGCTTCGAGGAGACTACGTTTTTCATCGAGAGAAAATGACTTTCTTTTTCCCATTATGATTTCAATGTGCACGCCGCACCAGCCTCAGGTAGCCAGCTGGAAGCAGACGAGTTACCGCGAGGCAAAGTATCATGGGAGTAAAGTAAAAAAAAAATAGAATTACCATAGTTTTAAATGTTTTCCATATGTTGTCATGTATGAAAAGACCCAAAATGAACACTGTAAGCGGACTACTTGATTACTATAAGCGAATTATTTGTTTTATTATTGTATAGAAATGATTATGTCCCAAGCTTATTGATCCATATAAGCGATGGAAGTAAGTCTAACATTTACTCTCCCGTTTGGTCAACACCAACTTCTGAGGGAAATATCACTTTTTAGTAACTATATGCTCCACTATGTTCACCAGCTAGTCGCTAACTTTGCTGGTCAGGAAGCGTTGGGTTTAACTTTTTGCTATAAAAAGCTGTCTGTTGCTAGAAAAGGTGTTGATGAGAGCGGTGAACTAAAACTGTAAAGTTGCCGGACATCAAACCAAAACAAAGAGCTGAAAGATGCTAAAACGCTCCATAGAGCTGAGGGATAATTCTCTGTGGGTTTTTCTCTAGGAGTGACCCCTTTCACATTACCTGTAGTCATTTGATCCATTATTAATACAAAAATATTGATTAGTGCAGCTTTAAGTTCAGTACTTGAGTTTATGTACTTACTTTTAACCACTGATTGACAGTGATGTTAAGGGCAAAGAGGCAATCTGCAGTAGAGATCACCATGATGCAAATAAATACACACAAATAGTTACACACACACACACACACACACACACACATATGTACACCCCACACAGAGATCGATTACTCACTCACCCCCTCTGTATGGCCTCCAGGTGTAAAATTTTCCCCGGAAAGGAACGCTGTCAAAATCAGAGCACTGAATCTCCCGGAAATCCCGAGAGCCTGCAGGGCACTCCTGTAACACACACACACACACACACACAGATATACACACATAAATGCATATGCATATATATACATATATGTATAAACATGCACCACAAACACAGGCAAGCAAATAACATTCATGGTTTTGATTACTGTATGTTGACCAATAGATGATAGCTGTGATGGCGACGAAGAGCAGCAATACTCACATCAATATTGCAGGACCTGAAGCGCTTTCTCTCCCCCAGACAATACTTTCCACCAATAGTTGGCCTGCAACCAAACACGAAGAGAATCAGGCCAGTCAGTCACATCTGAGTACAATTTAACAAGATCTAACCTACACTGGCTCCTGATCTCTGCTTTGTCTGCCTTCATCAGTGTGTTTCCAATCTCACTGTCTGTCTCTTTTATTGCTATATTGTCTCTCACAGACCGTCACGACAACACCTCCGCATAAAAAAAAAACAAAAAAACAGCTGAGAAGGAAGCCAGAGCCAGCCACCGTCAAATGGCTGCCTCTGCTAACCTTTCAACAAATTCAAGCAGAATGGAGCCAAAGCAAATATGCAAACGATGCTCAGAAATGATACGAAAGAACACCGTTGGCCTCAGATTTGGGTCAATTCATTCTCAGTTTAATCAGTTCAACATGAGGGATCTGGTGACTGTGATTCAAAAGTAAGTCTGCTCGTGGTTTGGTGATGATTCAGACTCCTATCCGAATTATTTCATACATGATAAAAACGGTGGCACTGCAGCCTGCAAGAAGGTCCTGGAAATAAATCTCAGCCCTGATTTCTGCGTTGAATTTGCATGTTGTTCTTGTGTTTATGTGAGTTTTATCTGAGTGCTCCAGTTTCCTCCCACAGGTGAAACTTTATCTATACTGATACCAGTTCATTCCCAAACCTGAGGCATTGGCCGGTACCAGTGCTCTTTTTCTACCGTATAATATATACCTCATTGTTTGGAACTGATTGGGAACTGCTGTGTAAGGTAGCATGAGGCTGTAACTACGCTTTTTTTTCTTAGTTGTAAGTGAAGACGTATAAAAAACAACTTTCTTTTTAGGCTTTATTTCAATTTGAATCATACCTACCTGTAAAAAAATAAAACAGCAGTGATTATAAACAGTATTTAACGTGGATCAGTCACTTCCGGTCAATATTTGAACCATTCAATACAACCACTATCGGCACAGATAATGATCCACTATATTGCATCAATACCTCACTATAATTTACTGTGCAGATAGTTTTTCTATCAGTTTACAGAACAAAAATAGAAGCTCTTATTCCCACTGTGGCCTTTTCAAGCCTGCATCACACGAGGGGTTTGATATTCTGATGGGAAAACAAAGTGCAGTGATGTCCACCTGTCCCACAATGAAAACAAGTTCACAAATGCTCAACTGAAAAATGTATTAGGATCAAAGGGGCACCGAGAATATAGAGGAAGGCTTTTTCAAGCCTATCTTAATACAACACTCACATGCCAAATGTTTGAAAGAGTTACAGGTCGCTATATTTATCCCTCCTGAGGCAATATCATAGAGTCACTACACTGTAAGTAAAAAATCAAAGTCTTTTTAGCATAAAATTCCCTCTTTGTGTTCCCATGGAGGATACTTCTTGTAAGTTGCATGTACAGTAGGTTA
This sequence comes from Oplegnathus fasciatus, assembly GCA_003416845.1. Taxonomy (NCBI): domain Eukaryota; kingdom Metazoa; phylum Chordata; class Actinopteri; order Centrarchiformes; family Oplegnathidae; genus Oplegnathus; species Oplegnathus fasciatus. The sequence continues at coordinate 74,073 of NTHP01000705.1, forward strand.
TTTCACTGGCAATAAAACTACACACGACCGCCAGGACAAAGACAATCATTCAATTTGTCTAACTCCAACTGCTGGTATTAACTTCAGCTGAACTTTATAATGCATTTCTGCACGGAACAAGGACTTTGTGGATTTTATCTCTTTAAGTGTAGTATATCTGCCAGTGTGGACAGGAGGAACAATTACAGCGACCAATAACTTACATATGGGCATGTGAGTGTTGTATTAAGATAGAGTTGAAAAAATCATTACCTACCCTGCAATGTATCGTATTTGGCACGATGTTACAACTGTAATGTATTCTAAGTAGCTAACTAGAGAGAAATTAGCTGGCTGTGATGCATTTCATACCTCGGGCTGTCGCAGTGTCTGATAGAAGAGGAGACTCCTCCTCCACAGGTCCGGCTGCACTCCTCCCAGGGTGACCACAGACCCCAGCCCCCGTCTACGCCCTCCGGACGAGTCCCATATGCCACACACACCCTCTTGTAGCACCACTGCAGAACAAACACACATTTTCACAAACATAGAATTCACATGTAAACAATGACAGCATTGTTTCAGTTCTGTTCCATCATAGCAACAACAGTGAAATGGAAAAGTGAAGTAAGGTAAAGATTTGCAAATATATAATGACACTGGCTGTTAGGCTAAAAGAAAGCAAATTGTCATAATCATGAGAAGAATACAAGACAAACCAAGAATACAAAATATCTCCAAGAACAGTTCTTTTGCTTTGTGTTTTACGGGGTGATTTTTTTTCTTTTAAAATGGTTTGTCCTACAAATATTTTTATTGGAAAACATCTTATCCAAACAAAACAACAGCCAAGATGAGTCAGTGTGAGTACATGCTCTGCTTTTTTTATTCTTGTAAGAGGCAGGAGAAGCCAGTCCCAGATGAACAAAATCATCCCACCCACACCAGCCACATTCAGCCTTTCTTTTGTGGGAACACGTCCCCCATTATGGCCAAACTTTAAAAAGAATAATGTCAGCAAAATGTTTCAGTATTTACCCCTTTCTCTATGGTGTTGGTCTGACAGATGGTTCCCTCTGCAGCGGGAATGCTGCTGGTGATGCAACGGTTGCTCTTGCTCATGCACCAAAGTTCACTGCAGACTTCCTGTATGTGTGAGTGAAAGGATAATAAAAACATCGGCGAGAGAGAGAGAGAGAGAGAGAGAGAAAAGAAAAAGAGAGGAACAAAGCAAAAGAGTGAGAGGACCTGTCAGAGTGTTTCTATATAAGTTCATTATAAAGACACAAGAGCAGACACACTCTTCTCTCTGCTCCCTCTACAGCGATGCCTATAACACATGGGGGTTATGTTTTACTGTGTACATATGCTCTGACCACATAGTATTGATAATAATGAGTCTATAAAGCACTATGCTGTTCCAGATGTCCATTCGCTCTGAACCTGGGCCCATAAACGTTGACCATGCAATAAAGTGGATGCTATTCAGCAAAGGTATTGCAAGATGTTTCACGTTGTCAGAGAGAGAGAGCCAGAGGAACACACATCGGGAGTGAGCAGTGAGATAAATAACTTTAACTGAGACTGAGTTGGCTAAAAAAGAAAGATTAAATCAGCCTGGTTCAATCAGAATGGACAGCAAAAGACTGACAAATACTAAAAGAGGGTGAAGCTAATTACACAGACAACCCTGGTTCACAAATTACCATCTGGCCCTGGATGACAGGGCTCTATGCTAACTTTTTTTCTCAACAAGCACATGTGCTCCTAAGCTGAAAAGTTTAGGAACGCATAAAGAACTTAAGAGGCGCAATGAAAATTGATCAAATAATGTGTTTTTCCTTAATAAAGGAGACATTTACAAGCAAAATGATTTAATTTATTTGAATACAAAAAGAATACTAGGTTTTTAATTAATTCTTAATTATGTAAACTGTATAAGGTTCATTTATTGTCAATGTACAACACAAGGTTGCAAAATGAAATGCAGTTGTAGTCCCTTTATGCTACACAAGATAAACAAAAAACAAAACAAAACAAAAACAGTAGTGCATTCCTGTAGAGCTGTGTTTTTTGAATTTGCATCAGGAGGAATGTAAAAAGCAGAAACAAAAACACTGGTGAATTCTCTGGGCAGATAATATGGCATCTGCATCATAACATTAAAAATTCGACATCAGGGAAACACTGTCCATCAGCTTTGAATACGTTTGAGCACCAAGCATCATTGATGTAAACATCTTTCCATTAAACTTATACAGGATACAGGCTGTATGTGTAGTACACAAGTATTTGAGGTGGGAAAGAGGATTTGATTTGTTTTTTATCTGTTTATTATTGTATGTATCAGTCCATTATTAGCTTCCTTGTGATGCAGACTCAAAAACACAAACGTGTTTTAGACGAAGTTTTTCAAGAGTCCCACTGAATCCAGACAGACTCTGGGAGAGAGCTCAATCCAGTCAGCTATAGAGTGACTTACATCAGGTAACTGCTGTTACTGCCGGCGTACAGTGATACCTGTAGGCAATTTGTACAATAGGATGTGTGATTTGGTTATAGCTCTTGATTATAAACTAGATCTGGCAACTAGAGCTTGCTCTAACATTTGGAGGTTTGCAGCCTTTTAATGTTTAAATGTATTGTACTACCCCGGGGAGGGGGAGAGAGAGAGAGAGAGAGAGAGAGAGAGAGAGAGCGTGCGAATATGAACAGAAGCATAGACATGATACAGAAACTTTGTTTGATCATGAAGTGTTACTGTACAGTTCTCTGGTTTCAGTAAAGTGTATGAACTACACTGCAGACTGGATTCTCTACTAACAGTGACAAACAGTGTTGGCTCATTTGAACGGGTCCAACGCGGGTTGAATGCGCATTGGCAGGTCCGCATTACATCCCTCTCGTATATGAAATGTCTGTATCCTCACTGCGCTGCATTTTTATAAACTATGATAATATGGTCTGCCTCTCCTTGCAGTACTCGTACTCATAGAACTGAAGTTACATCCAGCAACCACTATTTTTCTTTTGTGTTTTTTTTGCCGTGGTGGCGAGCCACAACAGCACGTTACCAGCGGAAACACTGTCTCTGTCATGGGCCATATGTGCTCCAGTAACAAAGGCAAAAAGACAACAAATGAAAACAAAAATGTAGCAAAGTTCATGGGAGCTACTGGCATCTGCAAATACGCCAAGTGTGAACACACCCTAACGTTAGGTTATTCACACACGTGCTTCTGAATACATTTTACAGTTCGCACACTTCTATTTTTAGTCGCAAATGCGAGTGAAACGCTCGCACTGTTGAGCCCTGGATGAGATCAAAGTAGTGTAAAAGTGAATAATAAGAGAGGAGAAAGTAAAAATGTTGCAGAGTTAAACATAAAATCTAAAGTTGGGGATCATGACATGCAGGATCAATGATGGTCGCAATTTCTAAGACTGACATATTGATAGTTGTTAGATAAATTAAAAAGCAAGAGACACTGCATTCAAAAGGGAACTGTGCTTACTATTTTAATCTTGAAGACATTTTTCAACATCAAGGAGGTTTCATCAGATCTGCTTTATAGCACAACTGACAAAACCTCTTGGACAAGTATTGAAATGTCTTTAAAACAGAAACAGTGCGTCTTGCCTGGATGTAGGACTGCAAGATATTCTACGACCTGGATCTTTAAAAAGGTTTAAAAAATATCATTATTTCTACAGTATATATGATCCATTTAGAGCCACCTGCATGATTTTTACTTTAACTCAAGAAAGCTGTACTTGCTGGGGGTCAAACCATTTCAGACACACCTTGTTTGAATGAACCGGAGAGAAGGGTGTGAGGCAATATAATTTGGTCAACCGTGAGAGATTGTTTATATAACACGCTAAACTAAGATGGTGAACATGTCATACATTATACCTGCTGAACATCAGCATGGTAACAGTCATTTTGAGCATGTTAGCTTGATGACGGTGGCATTTAGCTCAAAACTCCTCTTGTTATATGATATCTTGCATTGATGTGATGAAATGCCTTGATTTGTCAGGTTTTAATTGGCTTGATTAGCCAAAAACAGACATTCCTGCCTGTTTATGAAAATATTAGATTAATATTGATTAGAAAATTTACTGTATCAAGATATATATAAATCGATATTGTGGTATAAGATTACAAGCACTTGAGTTGCTCATATCAGGGAAGCCCACCTGGGAATATGCATTGATGAGAAGAGAGGAAAAGTAAAAGCTGAAAGATGAATGAAGTGGGAAAATGTAGACAGAGCACTCACCGCGTATTTACATTGTCGAGATCTGACGCCGTACTGGAAGCGGCACTGTTCGTCGGCGTCGTAGGCCTGACCTGGCGCTGTGGTGGGGTACACAAACTCCTGCTTGGGGGGGATGTTGTTCAGGCAGGAGCCCATACCTGAGCTACAGCACACCAAACAGAGGAGAAAAAGGAATGAGATTAAAATATACAATAATATGTTTCAGTTGTTTGTTCTGAGAATATCCCAAGAAACACAAAACAGGCTGCAGATATTTAAATTGGGGTGGATTTGCCTGCTTTGAGTGCTTCTCTGACCATCAAAAATGCTACTGTGACATCCAAGTGAATTTTTCTTTCTCAAACCTCTAATTACCAAATTATTTGTGGTATCTGATAGGCTGACTCACTCCAGGAAGCTGGTGATGTAATCCCGGCTGCAAGCGGACCAGATGAATGGGTTTGTCTTCATGGTGATGTGGTCAGCCATCAGCTTGGCGGTCTCCTGGCTGCGGGGCCCACAGGCGTTCCCCATACCGTCATGGTTCATCCCAAACCTAAAGCCCATGATGATACAGTGACAACACTTTGAGGCCGTGTGGACTGGCAATAGTCCCCGCAGCAGGGATGGGGATAAAGGATCACTGTGGATAACTGAGTGGGATCTAAAGAAGAGGCGTGTTGTTGTGGTTTTGATTGTCAATTAACATCAAACCACACAAAGGATATATGACCTTAACTCTAAATCATGAAACCCACAGGAAATACGATTACTGGCATTAAAGTGGCAGATCGCCACAATGTGAAGGAGTATAATCTACAGCTGTAACAAATGTTCACCTTCATCTATCAAAAATCTTTAACCAGATTATCATTACTATCATCATAGGACAGTGGACAGTGGTCTTCAGTAAATTCAGCTCTGTTCACTGGGACTTGGAGCCCTGCTGGTTTTCTATTTGACATCAAATCAGGAACTAATTTTCACCTTGTGGTGGTCTGTTAAACTGTGCAGCTTGTTAACGCACAGAACAAAAAGAAGACTGTGTCAAGTTTAGAGCTGCAACGATTAGTCGATTAATGAAGTAGTCAATCAACAAAAAGTTTATCAGCGAGTATTTTGATAATCGATTAATCTATTACGTCATTTTTTAAGCAAAAACAGCAATGGGGTATTTGCTGCTTTTCTCTTTTTTTAAAACACTGTAAATTAAATATTTTTGAGTTTTGGACTGTTGGTCAGATAAAACAAGACATTTGATGACCAAGGACTGTGAGAGAGTGTTATTGATATTTTTCACTATTTTCTGACATTTTATAGACCAAACAATTCATCAAGACAAAAATCAGCAAATTAATCAATAGTGAAAATAATTGTTAGTCACAGCTCTGGTCAAGTATACATTCTATCTTAATATAACCATGTGAAAATATTTACACTTTTGACTATTGAAAACTGACACAAAATGTGGCACTAACACACCTGACCAAGGCTGCAATTAATGATTACTGATTAATCTTCCGGTTATTTTCTCGATAAATGGAGTCTTTGGGCCTCATGCAAGAGGCTGGTACGAACAGATTCGTTCTTTAGGAGAAGTTGCCTCATTCACCAATTTTCTCGTATTTTGAATTTTCTCTTAGGTATGAACACAATTTACGAGTGGTGCAGACCTGTCGTACCAGTCATGTGCAATCAGTCTGCTGTTATCAAAACCAAGTTTTTCACTAATGGGTTGTATATTTCATTACTTTGAAGCAATTCTGAGTTTGAAAATCGTATATAAATTACACTTCATAATTATTTTTGACATTATCCTGTTTTACTCTGCAATTTGAATTATTATAGTATAATTCTGAATTTATTCATACAGGCTAACGATATCATCATTAATTATAATTGGCTATTGATGTTATTGTATAACACTACAATATCAATATGAAGATCTCAAACTGCAAAACTACTTAAATTACGCACTAACTGAAGGTTAGATTTGTCTCTCTATATAATAAGGTCAATGGGAAGTGTAACCAGGCGCGTCATGGCTGACTTACTTCTTTTGGATGCCTTTAGCGCGTCAGGTCCTTGGAAGAGAGCGTGTCTTTGAATGAACACTTCTTGACATATGGGGCAGGACGCGTAGCCTTATATGGTATCACTGGGGAGTTAATTATGCTAATTTACAATTCTCATGAACATGTGCTCAATTACGCGCAGGTTGCATTCATCATGTTTACACGGGTCATTTACACAGTTATCTGACTTTTAGGAGCGTTTGCTGAATCTGACGTGGCAGACTTGTACGAGCCCACCGTAAGGAAAAAAGTAAGAGAAAGTTAAGATAAGAATACGAAAATGTTCTTGCATGAGGCCCATCATGTCTACAAAATACCAGAAAATAGTGGAAATTGCACATTTTAATTTCCAAGAGCCCAACATAACTTAATGAAAATGCTTTTTTTACTGTATTTCACCAACAGTCCTGACCACAAAGATTTCATTTCTGATCATATAAGACCAAGAAAAGCATCAAATCCTCACATTTGAGAACCAGGAACTGACTGAGCTCCACTTGCTGAAATACCAAAATATGAAAGGTCTTGTCCGGAAGATTATATATATATGATAGGATATAAATTACATGATATGCTGATAGTTACACAGTGTTAATGGTCCATTTGGTGTTTTTCCCCCTCAATCATTCATGACGGACGGCGATAACACTCACAGTAGCTGTGTTTGAGCCTGAAATATAAATGTTCTGAAAGCTTTTCATCCCCCAGCTGAGTCATTTCTGTCTTGGTCCGTCTTGTCTATTCATGTGATTGCCCTCCACCACAAACAGGCCTGCATTTAATCGAATGCTGCACTGTGATGTCAAAACAATTTATATGACAATTAAAAACAAATGCTGATTGTGTTGAGACTGAGGAAACGGATTGTGTATATGACGCACACTAATCAGCACACTATGTCCAGTCATGCTGGCTAATAAGCCTTGTGGTCTGAGTACTCGACAGCTACCTGTGTTTATCATTAGGGAAGCAGGACCCCGAAGGATCCACCATCTGTCTTAATACTTCTCAGGGCTGTGTGCAGACACAATGCAATGGGACCCTCAATTACTCTGAGCAAGTAGGATACTCCCTAAAAATAAACCAACTTGATGGTTTTCTCAGGAAAAAAAGAGAGATAAAATCTGTATGATTTACTGTATTCATGACAGATGTAAAGCACACAGGCAGAGAAAGGTGCTTGTTACTAAGTGATAGAGATCAGCTATGCCAGGCAAATGAGTAAAACATCCAGGGGATCCAGATATAAAAAACAGAGGCCTCTCCAGGTGCTGCATCGGCCCCACATGTTACTAATTCCACATATAAATAGTGTGACGGAAAGAAAATACACAACTATTAACACATTCTCAACTGATGGAAATGACTCATGGTGTTAGAGATTACATAAACTCTCTCTGGAGATCTGGAGACGTAATCTGAGGAAGGGAGGGATCGTCTTGGACCAGACCACAAGAAAAAGACACACGAGACACCTCAGGGATTCCTTCAGGGACATTTTGTGTTTCAGCCTCAGCTAAAGAACAGCAACCACGGATCTGGTAGGGATTCTGTGCTTTGTCTAAGGGGCACTTTGGCAGCAGGACGGATGTTTGACGACCTGAGGTTATGAACTTCTCCTCTCCAGTCTTAGTGGGTCATAGGTTAATGTGCACGATCTCTGTCCTGATAGACTAACACCCCTTTCAGGCATCAGACATGTGGATGATGCAGGTCTACTTAAAACATGTTCAACCTGGACCCATTTATATATCACTCTCTTTTTTGGGAAATTGGTTCACGATGGATAAACTCATTCAGGCGGTAATCTATTCAGTATTTGTCAAGATAATTAACTCTGGATCAACCAACCATCCGACTGACAAACCGACCAGCCGGATGAAATCCCTGGAGTCACACCGATAGTGTGGCAAAGAAATTAAAAATGCCCCAGGATGAGGTACTGTATGTCCATCTGTCTTGCCTTTTTAGAGAAATCCTGCGGTGAAGATACATTTGTTCCAAGTTAAAGTTACAAGCTAATTGTATTTTGATTTCACTCATCAGGCCCTTATTGAGCCACAGAAATAAGACTCTTCATTGAAATATACTGTCTACGTGACATTAAATGGATTCGTGTTGAGCTTACGAAAAAACAGATAAGTCTGAAAACTTTCAGAAAATGACAAGTTTATTATGTGTGTGTACGTGTATGTGTACGTGTGTGTGTGTGTGTGTGTGTGTGTGTGTGTGTGTGTCGTGTATTACTCACATTGTGGGGACTCGCCTCCCTTATGGGGACAAAATTCAAGTCCCCATAACGTAAATCATTGCATTTTAGTGTCATGACTTGGTTTAAGGTGAGGGTAAGGGTTAGGGTTAGGCAAGTAGAGGTTATGGTTAGGGTTAGGGTAAGTCTACAGGGAATGAATGGAAGTCAATGTAATGTCCTCAAAAGTGATGGAAACAAACATGTGTGTGTGTGTGTGTGTGTTTCACTCACGTGTGTCCTATCTCGTGGGCGATAGTGAAGGCTGTTCCCAGGCCGATGTCCTCATTGATGCTGCAGCTCCTCTCTGGCTCACACATCCCTCCAACAGGAGCCAGACCTGTCTCACACGCACACACACATAAATATGAATATATCGTATCTCCTCTGACTGTAGAACCATCAGTACTACAGGAAACATACAGACTGACCTACAAAACCTTGCTAATCTCAACTTCTGGGTGACTGAGAGAGACTTTAAATGTTCAGACTGGAATATACTGCGATTCTTAGCTGAATCCTTCTCAGAAATACAATCTAATTTTTCAGAAATTATTATTGTAAGTGTTAGCAGTCCAGCACCTTCCTCTCTGGGATTTTAATAAAGTTTTTTCTGTAATTATTCAAATACAACATCAACACACATAATGCACCTTCCTATACGCGAACAAAGGCTGAATCACTCAAGTCAAGTCATGATGTGTGTCATATTTGTTTTGTGTGTGAATGAGAATATGTGAGGGTGCTCTGGCGCATCTATCTTTGTGAGGGCCAATGCAAGTTTCAGACTGTGAAAGTGAGGACTCTTTGGCCGGGATCCTCACTTCGGACTCGACCTTGAAATTTGGAGGATTAAGACTTGGTTTTAGGGTTGCACTCAGAATTAAGTTTAGGTTCAGTTTAGTGTGTGTTTAGGTTAGGGTCAGTGTTTGGAGTGAGGTAATGCTTAATGTCAATGAGGGTTCTCATAAGTATAGAAGTACAAATACGTGTTTGTGTGCATGTGTGTGTTACCTAGGGTTTCACAGGGCTTGTTTTTTTGGATGCAGATGTCGTACCTGCAGACGGAAAGAAAAATCAAGCAGGCTGTGTAAAACTAAGACTTAATAATAAACAGAAGCAGCACCATTCGATCAATAGATGAAATCCAGCGTATGCAAACAGACACGTACTGTACAAACACACTTGGACACGGACAGGCAGTGTATTCGCTGATGGTGACGGACACACTCACACAGACATTATGGACAGACAGTGGACAGCAGTGATAGCAGACAGATATAGTTTTAAAAGAACAATAGCAGGAAATCATGGACGGTCACTGTAGTGTCATCTGTCTGGACAGCTTCCATCCTCTGCTTGATAAATCGTAAAACCGAAGCGTTCTCACAAAACCACCACCGAAACCACATCTCAAAAACAGACATTTATCTATCTGTACTGCTCTTACATAAGCTTATAGTACATTCTGTTAGAGAGAATAGGAAAGTATTTGTGGCAGCTCTGCCCGGCCCCATCGCATTCAGATGACTCTAACCAAACCACGGTGGTGTTGTTTGCTGCTGCACATTCCTCAGTCAATAGCATCAGTGTGTTATCTGCTTAATATGCTTCTACCACTGTTGTCTCTATTTTCCTCCAGCAGTAACAGAGAGCGCAGTTGGAGGAATAATTTTTGTTGTCTCTCTCATCCTCTCTGGGTGTCTCTCCATTTTCTCTGGGCTGCTTTCTTCAAAAAAAAATGTAAAAAAAAAAATCTGTCACTGTCTCTCGCTCCCTCCTCATATCTCTCTTTTTCGTTTTCTCTCCAGATGCTGAGCTGGGCAGAGCGGCCCCAGCTATCGTCACCCCAGACAGGACAAGATACAGCCCAACTCTCTTGGACTTGGCTTAATGAAAACCTATGAGGATAGGGGCTGGGAATGTAAGAATTCAGCTCAGAGGAAACACTGTTTTAACCCTTATATGAACAGGGAAACACACTCAACATATTTTTATTTAGAAGAAGTTGCAGTAGGAGGGTTAGCGTGCTACTTGCCTTGCACCCGTGCTTTTATTTTAGCTTCACAAACAATGTCTTCTTTCTAAATTACCTTCATTTCTATATGAATAAAGCTCCAGAACAGAGTTACAGTCTTTGTTGCTCACTCCCGTGAGAAAGGTTTGCCTGTTTGTATTTCTGACCTGGTGATGAGCACAGCAGTGTCGTGGTGAGCGATCCCGTTGTCTGGTATGGCGTTACCGTAGCTGCTCCGGTGCTGGATGGTTTTCTGCCACTTACAGAAGCTGTCTAAAGACTTCCCTGCATGGTGGTTGATCTCTAGCGTTGGCTGGAAGAGAGACGAGAGAGGAAAGACAGAGTCAAAAGCTAATTGGGAAAATAAACGTATGTATTTAATCTTGAAATACAACAAAAAATTGAGATTTCAACTCCAGAAATTTCATATTTTTGCAAAGATGTTTAATAATCTAAGGTTATTCCAGTGTTAACAAAGGGGAGATTTCAACAATCAGATGATAGGCCCAACAATGTTATGATAACCCAGCCCCAGTCTTCCTGTATTGCAGTGTTTCTGGCCTGTTTTCCACCTTAGTATGTTTGTCTTTCTGTCCTGTGAAAACCAAGTTTCTCCAAAATGTCAACTTTTCAGGAGTCAAGAAAAAATCTGTGTTTTCAGCTTTGTGACACTACATTTTTCAGATAAACCAGTGGGTTTTTAAATGGTTTATTTAACGTAGGAATTAGGAGATTTTTTAATACATAAAGAAACACTTAATTCTTCAGTTTATCTTAAAAATTAAAAACCACCAGACTCATAGACTGTATGTCATAGGAGTCTGGTGATTCTGAATTTAATTGTCACATGTCAACATTCCTAAAATTTGAACTCCAGGCTTAAAAAGCTTAAAAAGAGACCTCCCTCCACACTATCAAAGAAGCTAATGTGGAGGCAGGATTAGAGTGAAGGTGCTTTCTAGTATTATGAGAGTGCAGAGAGGAGACGGAGAGGAGGGAGTGCACTGCTGGCCACAGCTGGCGAGAACTCGTAACCCAGGAATGCATGTGGTGACATAACTAGTAATTGTCTCATCCCACAGTCCCTCATTTCTGGGCCCACTGCTGGCCTGATTTTATTTTCCAGGGGCAGCTTGCCGTTTCAGACCTGGAAACCAGCAGCAGAGCCACTCGCCGAGACTACTCTCAATCCTGTCCCGACCTCAACCTCAACGGTCCATGGAGAAAGAATAACAACACTAATACTGCCCACCGCTAATGATCCTAACATTTACTTCTCTTTACTCTGTCAGATGACGAACACATCCGAGTGGTAAATTATGGAGCTAATTTTGAGGCAGTATGAACAGTATGAATCATAAATGTTCCCTAATAAGACAGCTATGGGGGAAACCTCAAAGCCACATTAATGCCCCTTTAATTCAGTATGATTCATCTGTCAGATTGCTCGAAGGTCAACACTGTGATGGAGCTGGCCGCACCGTCTCACCACATGCTGTTAATGGCAGGCTAATAAGGTCAGTTACTAGGTAGTCAGATGGCCCAGTCATCTCCTGTGCTGTGCTGGTAAGGTCGTGCACTTTTTATGAGCTGAACTACTGCCTTGTGGTCAGGTATGGATTTTAACTCTGCGCCCTTTATGACCTCCGTTCACTCACTTATATCATACAATAGTCTACGGTCATGCTAACAGCTCTGTGAGGCTCTGTACAGCAATGCGTTGAGCTAAATGCTACCGTCAGCATGCTAACATGGTTACAATGACAATGCTGATGTTTAGCAGGTATAATGTTTTCATGTTCACCTTCTTAGTTCAGCTTGTTAGCATGCTGACATTTGCTAATTAGTATCAAACACAAAGTACAGCTGAGGCTGATGGGAATGTCATTCGTTTTATCGTCTGGAAAACACAAATCCATACAGTACATGTTGACATATTTCACAGGATAAGTGAAAACTTTGACCTGCTGGTGGCGCTAGAGGTAAAGTCAATGGATAACCAAACTCATTAGGATTCATTCTCGGAGCACCACGGATATCTATCCCTAATTTCATGGCAATCCGTCCAACAGTTGTTGAGACATTCCACTAAAAACCAAAAGGAAAAGTCAGGGGATCACCAAAGTCAGTAGGATTCATAGTCTGGGGACCATGAACATCTGTACAAAGTTTTATGGCAATCCATCCAATAGTTGTTGAGAAATTTCAGTCTGGACCAAAGTGGGGGACCAAGTGACTGACTGACATTGCTAACCATGAAGGCCGCTAGTGTGGCTAGAAAATATTGGTAAGTTGACAGACTAGACCTCGAGGAACCTGGTGAATTTGGATCCTGATGGTGTTCTCTTGTGCCTTAAATGCAACACATTTGGGTTTGTGCATCTTCTTTGGTGAAGCAGATTTAGATGCTGCATGTTTTTTGCATTAGCATCTGAGTCTAACGTTGAGCTTTTCTACACCCTGGCTGTACGTCACAGCGATGGTCAGAGAGGTCACTGTTCACCACAGTAACCAGCAGGACAGTCACAAAGCAGCTCTGTCTGACAGGTACCCCCTCCTCCCTCTCCCATCTCGTCCCTTTCATTACAGCCAAGACTCACTTACACACTCAGAGTCCACCGGGAGCGGTGGAGGAAAAGACACTTAAGCCAATAATTTGACACAAACAAGGAACTCATAGACGCCGGTCAGGGAAGGGTTTTGTGCAAGCTGGACAAGCACAGAAAGACATACAGAGAGGAGAGGAGAGAGGAGGATTGTACAACATAGTACAGCAGTTGGCACAGTTTATTTACCTGGTCTTCCATGAGCAGGATGAGCCGTGTCACCACAATGTTAACTGCATTCCCCAGGCTAGAATCCTGGAACAGTTTGGCAACCTGACCTCCAGGGAAACAAGAAAAGACCAGTCTTAAAAACAGCTGATACACCAGTTGAGCACATTTCACTAGAGCTGAAACACACAGGAGTAATCCACCATAAATTAAGATCTGTAAATGGATGAAAAACTACCACTACTAAATTTGGCGCCAACCCCCGGAAAGTCTGGATTAATTTGTGTAGCGATGGGTAAGGCTCAATGGCAAGAGCAAACACAGGTGAGCTAAGAAGGCATCCCTGTCTTGCACCCAGACCAAGATCGATTTTAAACTATGACCAAACACTTCATCTACGAGACTAGTCTAAAAGTCTGAAAAGAGCTGTAAAGTCAGTGCACCACACTTGCCAGTGATTATCAAAGAGTTAAAGCACCAACAGTGATAAAAAAGACCAGAGTTGGAACCACTACGAGCACTAAAGCTGCGCTCAGACACTTGTCATTACTGGTGTCTGCTGTAATTTGGCCCACTTTGCTCCAGACCACTAAGGAGACGCTGTTGGTTTCTGTGATTCTGTAACACTCCGGATGCAACCTGTTTCGTAACAATAGCAGCTGACCAACCTTTCATTAAATGCATTCCTAACACGTGTGTGCATAGGTTTAAAGTGATTAACTGTGTGTGAAGAGATCCCCAGTGACAGAAGTAGTGCGGATGATGACATACAACCTAAGTCTGTCTGACTGAAACATGTGGCCTCCCCTAGGAGAAATCAAAAGGTCTACACATGTGTTTTTCTTTCTGTCTCTAAGCATTATTCATGCAACTAAAAATAGCCTAAATCAGATTTATTTAAACTTAATTTGGTTTTTGAGACATTTTTGTAGAAACAAGTTTGTATCTAACTAATCCCTGGTGTTAAAGAAACACTGAAACATATTTCTGTCACTGTAATGTGAAATGTTTCATATTTGACTCCAGGCTGTTCTTTTGTTTTGTACGATGCCAAGATTTTATCCATCAAGAATCACTCCAGTGACAGTGGGAAAGTGGCTTTTTAATGAATTGTGCATGTGCATCTTTTGTGTTGTGAAACTTACAATATTCATGACGGCCAGGATGTACTGCTCGATGTCTCTGCGACCGTGGTAACCCACCATCATCTTGTCAGCTACCACCAGCGTCTCCACGTAGCGCTCCCGGCTAACTGAGCGCTTCAGAGGCAGCTGGCCGCGGCCGACGTGATGGGGAGGAGTCTTCAGAGTTCGCTGCCACCATGACGCGCCTTTCATCGGCTTCTCGTCTGAGGAAGATCACACACACACACACTCAAGTTTTGAAGGCATATAGTGAGAGGGAACCCGCAAAAGCACAGCAGCAGTTCAGCCAATTAAAAACAGAGTCACTCACTGTACATTTTGCATTTGCCGTAACTGGCCAAGAGATCAATGATGATCATCTGAAACACTTTGCTGACCAGAATGATGCCTGAACACACTTCCCGTGAATATAGAGAAGGATAGAAGCTCAGCATTAAAAAACTGGATGTTTTTTTTAAACTTTTATTGGTGAAAAGATGGTTTTCTGAACATACTTTTGCCTTTTCAGCAACGCCCTGTAGCACAGACTCAGTCACACCCAATCACGACTGGGAACTCAACCACAATCTTCTGCTGCTGGCTGCTATGCAAATCAGGCTGGGGCAGTTTACTCCTCCAGTCTGGACTTAACGGCTGCTACTAAAACGACCAGAATATCTCTCCGCTCACCAATGACTCCACAGGATTGGCCCTTGTACTGATGGCGGAGCGATGACCGCTTGTAAACCACATGGGGGCGCCCCTCTGCTCTCTCCCCCCTCTCCGTCCTGGTCTGGTTATCTGGTGAGACAAGGGGTTCAATCAGGTACTCCTCTCCCCCTGCAACAATCACCCCCTGCTGCAGAGAGACAGATACGTAGAACAGAATAGAACAGAATAAAATAGAATAGAATAGAATAACAGGAATCATTGCTTTCATAACACAAATATCACAAACGTCACATTACATGGATGGTCTGAATCTTTACCAAAACATGTCAATAAATAAAATAAGACAGACACTAATACAGATTATTCCAAATGCTCCATCAATGATAAGACCAAAACCACTTATACTCTTGATATTGACAAAGAAGAACGAGCTACAAAGCAGGCAGGGTGAGTTAAGGTAAGGCAGAAGTGAATCAGAGGCCCTCTGAGGGATCCTGGCGCTAATGGGTCAGAAAACTGACAGCTGGAGAGGAGCAGACTTCATAACAACCTCTGAGCTTCCAGTGCAGCAGATTTTGAGCTTGGTGTTTAATGTTTTTGCATTCCCCCTCCCCATTTATGATCACTGTCTACCCAGTTTATTTTAAGGGCAGCACTTGTCAGTACTGATCAGAGATCATCATATTTGGAGAGAGGTACAGTAGTTTACCGCCCGCATGTGAGGTGTCTACTCCGCAGTGAGACTCTTTGCCGAAAGTTTTTGTTCCACCGGGGCAGGAGTCATCGACTTTAGATTTTTGGTCACAATACCAAACAAAAAAACGATAACAAAGAAATAACACAAGCACTTAGATAGAAATATACAATGACACTGTAGTGGCTAACGTTAATAGTACAATCTGCAGTGTTCCCCACACACTTGCAGCAAAAGCCCAGTGAAGAAAGACCCCCCAACAAATAACAGACAGAGATGATAGAGAAACAGTACCAGTAGGTAAAGACACAATATATAAATACAGTATATAGGCTTCATTTGGATCATTTGAGTCAACGTAGCATTGCAAACAGTTAAAAACAACATGCTATTTTTGTCTGTGTGACCCCAGATTTTTGTGCATGAATCTTAAATATACTAATTATTTCATGCTGTAACTTCCACATCATGTAATGATGTGTGATTATTAACAAAACATGTAATAACTAACAATAAGTACTTGTTAGATAGTATACTATTATATAGTGAGATTATAACATGTAATACATAGATATATGTTTGTTATAAAGCAATAACAAGGCAAAATTTATGTTTTGAATTTTTAAATTGAAAAAGTATGAATATAATCTTTATCTGGTTTTCTCTTAAATTTGTCATTTTCATTAAATTACCAGCAATTTATTATATTTATACAACATTTTCACTCATTTACAGTCATTTCATTTTCAGGTTACATTTGCTGATAGTTACAATTACAATATTAGCAGCCCTAAGTGAGAGATAATGAAGTCAACTCTTTGGTATAAATATGCACATAAAGATACAAATATGCCACATGTCATTATTAGACCTATGCTAAAGGGTTATGTTCATCTCAAACAACTGTCATGTTTTAATTAGAGATGCTTTTATATTAGAGATAGAAGCCGACCATTATCATCATATCGCTCGGTGTGTTCAGACTGTCCCACTACAAACACCGTCCCCCCTCACAGGGTCCTCGAACTGGCGAACTGTGGACCCATCTGGGAAGAGGATCAGGACCCCACAGAACAAACACACACACACACATACAGACAAACACACGTGAGAGCATGAAAGAGTGAATGGGAGCGAGAAAAATGAGAGAGCGAGACAGAGAGCGATACACTAACACTCCCTTTGATTCTGCTCAGATGTGTCTCCCCTCAACTCACTGCGGCAGCTTTCAAAGTGCCTTTAATCCCATAATAAAGTTAGTGATGCTCCCCTGGACACACCGCCCGCTCGCTGGTGAATGTGCTCACGCTGGTCTGACCAACAGTAATTACGTGTGAGGCTTATTAACGCTTTGTGAACACATCTAATCCTCAGCTGTGTATACAACTGTTATTGTGGAGCCTGCTGTTTGTAGTGAGAGGATACACAGATACACGGTGCTGTGAATGCAGCAGAATGATTTCAGCTAACAAAATGATGCATCACAATTAAGTGATCCAGTCAAGTGATTCAGAGGGAAGTGGGGGGGCGACCTTGATCTCTTAGTTTGGGGAGTTAACAAGCAAATGACTTCATGAGAGTGGGAAATACATGAAAAGGAGTTGATGCTTTGCTAAGTGGTAAACAAGACTTACACCTTGAAAAGCTGTTAAGATTCCCCGAAGATTAAAGGTATGTTTTCTCAAAGCAATGCGCCCCATAACCTGGCTTGTTGACCACGGCTTCAGTTAATAATCTCCTACATTTTTCTGCCTTTAAACATCCCCTAGAGAGCATGCCAGAACTTGATGCATCATGGGTTATAGGTAGAGGTTAAGGGCCTCAGACTTCAAACAAAGTGCCTGTTGGATTGTCCAACAAGCACCCTTCCCACGTCGGCTGCCTCAGACGGTTTTTGTATCTTTCTGAAACCGACAATCACGCCCACTTCACGCAGCGATTGGCCAGGTTTGCAGAGCTGAGCTAAGTAAGCAGGGTTTGCACTTCTATCTCAAGCTCTTTTTTTTTCTTTCTTTCTTCGCTTCACAGTCTTTCCATCACTTTCGTGTAGTTGAGTAGGACTCATCGTACTCAAGTGCAACAACGTGAACACCTTTGAGGAGAGAAAGTGTGCTAAATATCCACATTTGTAAAATTAATTGAATCTCGCCTCTCTTTATGACGGCCACCTTTGAATGTGGCCTTTTGGAACAGGTAAAAAAATTTTGCTTTAGTCGTAGTCGGACATATATTACCTTGTTTGTTTCATGCATACTAATGCCGTATTCATGTCGTATTGGAGTTATGGTTATCTAAGTCGTAAATAACACAGGGAAGCTCAGATTTTTGTGAAAGCTCTGATATATCCGACTTAGCACTTAATAATACAAAATTGCCTTAAAAACCAAACAACCATGGAAGCTTCATGTCAGCCAAAGTTTGTCGTTCAAGATAATTAAACCTAAATTTTAGTATTTAAAGTAATGTATTGTCCGTGCACAGTATTTTTAATCTTCACATGACCCACTTCACAAATCCTTCCCACCTCTACCATCCATCCCAAATGACGAGCCATGAACGTGGCATGAACCCTTAATCAGTGGTGATAGTATAAGTAACTGTAGGATTCGTTTTGGCTGCAGTGCATTCTGGTCTATTGAGGCTACTGTCGGTGGAGAACATTAGCATCCCTGTTTCTTTTACAATGAACGTATGCCTGAATGCTGGTGCAAATTTGTAAGTCTGAAGTAGTTGCACTGGATATTTATCACATCATCATGTAGTCTACACTTGGTTAATTATCTGTAGGGATAAAAATAAGAGAAAGAAATAAAGCTCCTTTTTTAGTATGAATCCTAGATGAGGCTTAAAAGTACCTAAAATTTAATTTCAGGTCATTTCATTTTCTGAGGACCACACTGGTTGGTTTGGGCAAAGATTAAAGCTGGCTTGAGTGCTCATGGTTTGTTAAAATTTCATGCTTTGATGTTCGGATCAAGAATTACTGATCCCTTATTTGCTGAGCCAGCAGCAGCTGCGGCCGCTGACCTCACTCGGTGTATTAGATGTGGATTAGACTTGCAGGTTTCAGTCTTACCAGGCCGTTACAGTTGCTCAGGGCCACTTTGCTGGAATGCGGCTGGTCTTGGAGGTGTCCTACATAGTGGCAGTGGGGAGAGTAAGGATGACTCCAGGCTAATCGACCTCTCTTCCAGTACTCCACCCTGAACTGCCGGGACAGCAGGCCTCCCTGCAGCGTTAGGTTCAGCAGGAAGTTGTTACGTGACGTGGAGAGCTGGTAGAAGAGCTAAGAGATAGAAAAAGAGAGAGTTCAGTTTATCAATGTTCTTGGATCAGAATATTAAGTGTTTCAGAGAGTAATAATAAATAAAGATGTGTATAAATGTAAGACAAACAGAAAGAAAAATAAAGGGAAACAATTTAAAAAGATTAATACAGAGTCAGGCAGCCTATCTTCAGTGCTGCGTCTTCTTCTTTGGTGGTGTTGAGGCGTTTCTGCGTCCAGCGTCTCACCATTAGGTCCTACACGTACTGGGATGGCAATCTCATACTGGCCTAGACTGGACAGGAAAGCAGCTAGAGGGAGAGATATAAAGAAGGCATAAAACAAAAATCAGAGTTTAACTTAATAAAGCCAAAATTCAGCTTAATCTACTTGACTCTAATTAAAAACAGTTGAGGATTTGGGAGTTGCTTATTTTGAAGAGTGCTATGTGGCTTTTTATTGAGAGAGTAACCCAGTTGGCAAAGAGAAACTTGCAGGCTTTTTGCCCCATTACTGACAAGGTCCCTCCACTCCAAGAACCCCCTCCTGCGTGAGGCCAAAGGGATGTTGCCATGGTTACACTGAAACTGTATACTTCCTGTCTGTCTCAGTCTGTGCCGGGGCCTGGTGGAGATTTATTGTCCAAACACACACAGCTCCAAACAGCCAACGTCAGCTAACTAACGGGGAAAGGTCACCAGCAAATGAGCCCAGTTTTCATCAAACCTTTGGCCTCAGTTGGTGCAGAAGCAGCCCCTTCCCACACAGAGTAAATACCCAGAGATCAGAGTTCCCTGGTACAGACTTGGAGAGCTCTGTACCGGGAAAAACCACTCTGTAAGCAGCGGATAGGTCTGGCTTGAATAAACAGCAAGCACAATTACAAATGCAGCCTTCACATGGAACTCGTGAGGTCGTACTGTATTTTCGACATGGGAAGTTTAGTACAAAATATGCCCAGCGTTCAAGTGGTTTTAGTGATGAGAACAAAAATGGACGGTCCCTTGTTCCCCTTTTCAAAAATGGTGAATGAGTCAGTGTTTTTTGCATTATAATTTCATGTTCCCTCACTATGTAGGTGCACAGCTATGCAGCGAGCGAAACATGCTTCCCGTAAGGGTTGATTCAAGAAGGTGGGATGGCCTGCAAAGTTTTTACTGGAAGTAATTATGAAACTGTGAAAACAGAAACACAGACAATTCAATGAGAGTGGTTACAAATCAGAAAAAGATGTAAAATTATTCCAAGATTCAGAACAAAAATGTATTGTTGCTGTCATAGTGAAGCCAGTTAATAATTTTCTGCACTTTTTTTTATCTTACCTCTAACTCCTGTTACTTCAGAACTTGCCATTCCCTCCCTGTCTTGCAGTGTTTTCCTGCTTTTTCTCATTACCTGAACTCCACACCCACCTGCACACCTACTCCCTCATTAGCTGCCCTCAAGCTTTGCCAGATCGTCTATTGTGCTATCCCTGCCATGGCGTCCTGGCCTTTTTTTCTTCCTGCTTATGCTGTTTGGGACTTGGTTGCCTGTTTCAACTGAAACCAACTGCTGGGGGCAGAATATATGCTGTGTCTTAATTCACGTATTTCTGTACACTTGCAATTTTGAGTGCATAAGTGCGTTCACACTGACAATTATGGCAAAATGCTGTCCACTATGAGTACCCGGATGGTGTTTTTGTAACAGTCAAAAAGTGTGGAACGCTGGACACTTCTCACCCTCAATGGTCGCCATCTTGGCTACGTGGCGGAAGGGGAGGAACCACCAACCTATGAAAATGGCGGCTGCGGTTACGATTGAAGCAAGTACAAGTAAAAGCACGTTCATTAATTCAGTTCATATTAATAATAAGTAAAGTGAGTAAACAAGCCGGCAGATATTTTGGAGGGCGACAATAGTGGTCAAATGTTGCAATTCGCCATTAAAAAGAAGAAGAAGAAGAAGAAGCAGTCAAATGTTGTGACCGTCATTTCTGGTAAGTGCACAATGGCCGTGTTCAATTTGAGACAACACTACCTTGTCGAAATTCACACACTACGCAAATAAGTACATAGTGTACACAGTGGACTACATGGAGGTGTACTAACGGAAGTATCCAAATACATGGCGATAATCATGATGTGATAATGCTAACGTGTTAGCAAACGGTTGCATACTTTTTAAACATCCAGAAGATACGGAGAAACATTAGCATTCATTTGGAGCTGTGTTTCTGGTCAGCTATAAAAGTACAATATTCAGTCTTCTTTTAGTTGTTTTGGTCTCCACCAACTCCTGAAAAAGTTCTTTAGCTTTAGTCTTTAGCTCGTTTTATGCTCAAAGATTATCAACTAACTGCTAATCGCTAACGTTAATTTGTTGGTCATTTGGTGATGGACGGGTAACCTTAGCATGGTTATCCAAGTTTTATCAGAGTTTTTCTGCAGATAACTACTTTCTAAATTAATTTGTTGATTATATTGAGTTACAGATTACTGTATAGCCTAAATAGGTTATGCTTGATTCATGTATTCACTGATTACTCTATAAAATGACAGGAAATTGTTAAAGAGGCCAATAAATATGAATTTGACCCATTGTTTGAATGATTAGAAAACAAGAAACGTGATTACATTTGAAAAAATCAACATTTTTAAAAATGTCTTTAGGCTACGACACATCTTGTAAACTGGAGCGTTCATAAATGTTTCACTTACTTAGTCGAGAAATCACAACAATGACTAGTTCAAACGGCCTTAAATGGACACCTGAAGGCACCGAAACCGCATCAGCACTATTCCACAAACTTGTTCAAAGGCATTACCTTCCTAAGCGCTCTGAGCTGTTTCCCACAACACATCCATCCTGCTCTCACAAACCACAGCAAGTAATCAGGCAGGTGGTATAACAATTACCTTTGAAGCACAGGAAAAGCTCCTGGACAGAAAATGAAGGGAGGGTGTTTAATAAAGTAGATATAACTCACCTCCAAGGAAGAAATTAAGGAGACCTCACACAGAATAAACTGCACACTAATGAAAACCAGCAAAACAAATTAGCATGTAGTTTGAACTAAAGGTCTGAGTGCAAAGGTTTTTTAAAAACCCACTTTTAAAGCTGCCTCTCCACATGATTTCCAACCAATCCTGCTCACTGACTGCTCCATCCCACAGGGGAAACAAGACACATGTAGTCCTTAATATAGATATTTTTCATCTAAAAACAATGACTCAACTACTAGAAGTGGATAAAATCATTATCATGTCCCTGTTTCTGTAATAGTTTATGTTGTTTCCCATAGTAACAGATACACACCAGATGTCAGAGCAGCAGCGTTATTGTTGTTTACAGAATGAAACCATCTAAACACAGTAACTTGGAGTGTCATTCACATCTGGATGCATAGTTTAGTGGAAGACTAGAGAGTTACATGCATGGTTAAGTAGAGATATAATAGCCTCTCTTGTTATTTTTACATATAAACTGTTATCTCATTGCATCAGAGCAAACATATATCATTCCTTTTCAAGCCATCTAGTTTGATGACTTTTTATAAGATGGATGAAGAAGAGTTTTCACAACAACTTTCTATCAAAATACTTGTTTCTCCCATTTATGTATGCAACTGTTCCTGTTTCTGTACATGCAATGTAGCCACCTGATAAACCTGGTGGACTACTGCTACAGAAAACAAACAAAATGACAACACGTTATGCTTTACTGTACATCACATCCTGCCTCACACACAATTATTCCAGTCCTGTCTTCTCCAGTCAACTCTGAGATACAGAGAGTATAAACTAGTACACACATTTGATATTTTAACAGGTAGCAAATGGAGCCCACAGCGACCTTGCAGTAGCCGACAGTGCAAAACATGTTCATCGACTAATTTAGCACTTGAAAATGTTCAGTAGACATCAAAGCAAACTGACAGTGGAAACACGCTTGCTAAATTTAACAGGAGACACTCCCTGGCCAAAGGGGTTTCATACAGAAGCTTCAGTGCTGATAAATACACCCATCCACCCATGAGCGGGGCATCACCCTGGTTTCTGTTATCACCCAATGAAAATAGTGGAAGGAAATACTCTGGATGGAAAACTGTGCCTCCCTCCATCCCAGACACACCTTCATGGCACCTCGGGCCAAACGCTGCTCTGCCTCGTTTGAAACAACTACTACAAGAGGAGGAAGAATCGGCGATTAGTCAGTATAAACTACGAGCGTGAGAAATGGTGGAAGAAGTTGCTCACATTTAGATAATAGTCTTGTTAGAAGCCATCACGCTTATTGCAGCTCTAAAGGAAGCTGTTAAAAGACAGTAGGTATCAAAAACAACTGGTAACTCTCTCACACTTAAGGCTTATGGCACTATATGGCCAAAAGTATGTAGACACCTTGTGTCCTTTTGGTCTGGGGCTGTTTTTCATGGTGAGGGTAGACGCACTTTTCGGGAGGCTGCTATTTCAACATTTTCAATGTAATCTGTTCAGGTCTTTGTTTTAAATTCGTCCCCCTTATTCTTGCACCTCCAAAGACTGCGGCGCACATGAGTAGACCACTTAGAAGTAGTTTGCAGACTTAAAAACTCAGTGTAGCAAAAGGAAAGATGGACTCTGACACGGACTCTAAAGTTGCTAATGCTACTAGTCATTCTATGGAAGACACAAGCAGCTACCAAGATGAGGACTGTGCTGCGCGAAGTCCAAACAGTGGAAATCTTAATGCTGCTGCATTTAAACAGTAGTGTACGTCCAACTGTTTGGGGAAGACCCTTTTCCCCCGTGCACAAAGCCAGGTCCATGAAGAAATGGTTTTCCCAGAACTTGATTGGCCTGCACAGAGCCCTGTTCTCAACCCCATCCAACACCTTTGGGATGAACTGGAACGCCGACTGAAAGCCAGAACTTACCACCCAACATCAGAGGCCAACCTCACTGTTTTTCTTGTGGCTGAATGAGAGCCAGGATCCAAAATTTGGTGGAAGTTTTGAGTCTTCACTCCTCCCAGCAGAGTGAAGACTGTTACAGCAGCAGATTAATGCCCACGGCTTCCAATGAGATGTTCAACAATTAGTTTTGGGTGTAACGTTGGGTTGTCCACATTCTTGTGGCTATGTAGTGGATATGGTTATAGGAGCACTGAAGGGGTGCCAGCAGGTTACCAATAGCTGGGTTTAAAAACAGTTTCATCCACGCTAAGAGATGTCGTCAGCCTCCTCTTAGTCCTTCCACCTATCCAACCCTCATAACTGTCTCTTTATCATCATACCTGAGATAAATGACTGATGAAGACTGATGAAGATGTGTATTATGTTATGAGTAAAACGTTTTATATATTTGTATACTATGTAACAACACATGTATATTCTGTATACTTAAGTAGAAATGACTCAGTGCCATGACTATGGTTGCTTACTTCATTTGTGGGTTCTTTTCAAAACACATCAACAAAGAGAGAAAAATAAAAATGCCAAAAAGCTTGAAAGTCCAACTGCTGCATATTTGTCCTCTCACTCTTTTTTAACAAACACACAGACACTGATGAAATATACTATACACAGCTGGACACCAAGTGAACACCAGAGAGACATCTTTATGTTTCTAGTAATTTTCCCATTATTTAATTTGCTGTTGTAAGAGTCTTATTAAAAAATGACTCCAAGAGGTTATCATCTGTGTTAAGATATCAGCCAAGGCCTGGACAAGAGTCAAGTTCAAAGGGGGAGAGAGAGAAACAAAGAGAGAGAGACATAGAGGGAGCGAGAGAGTATCATCGAATCACGGTTTCAGCTACAAATTTGTAAAAACTCTGCAATACATTTTAGTCTTCTTTTCTTCTTACTGCCTTTAACGCTGCACCTTCAGTTAGGATAACAGCACACACTCCAATGCAGCATTTTTATGGTTCCTATGGATGATATATTGCAAAATTAGACAAAGTACTGAATCAGAAACACAGTTCTGTGCTTGCTAAGATACAGAAAATCTCATTTTGGACCCATCATGGCACACATTTGACCTTTTCATTGCTGTATGAAAACAAGCAAGATCTAATTCACTGTGATGACTTCCTGTCAAAGCATTAATTGTTTTTTTGGCCATGGAACAAGCTGAAAACACAACATTTACATGTGTTATGGTGAACTTGTTAGCAAACAGTTGAATATTTACACATCCAGCAGACACAAAGCAACATATGCTTTCATTTGGTGTTGTCTTTCTGTCAACTGGATGAATGTAAGTCCAATATTGACACTCTTTTAGCTCTGTTTTTGGTCTCCACCACCTCCTGAGGGAAATATCTGTCTCTTTAGCTGCTAAATGCTCCACTATGTTCACCAGCTAGTCGTTAACTTTATCTGTCTGCTGTTTGGTGCTGGGCAGGTAGTGTTTATCAGAGCTTTTTATTTGAAAAACAGCTGCCTGCTGTGACTGAAAGGTTGCAGTGTTGCGGACCAGAAAATTAAAAAAAGCTTAAACAATGCTAAAATGCTCCACAGAGCTGATGGGAACTTTGGAGTTGGGTGATAATTCTCTGTGGGTTCACCAAAACTACTCCTTTTACATTAAACATAGTCATTCCATCTATTGTTCATATAAAAATATTAATTAGTGCAGCTTTGAAGACCGAACTGTCTGTACCTGTGGAAAATTAAGTCTCTGAGGGAATAAGCCACGTCAGGGTTTGAGGGGTGGGTTATTTAAAGGAAGCAGCGTGGCAGACTATTGGAGACAGATGGCTGTGAAGGGTCAGAGGTTAAGTTTAGGAAATACACAATCACAGCCTTGTTCTGGGTGACGAGACACGGACACTCTGGGATTTTATGTCTTTGCCTTCGGGGGATTTCAGTCGCTCCAGCTCCAGTGTGTTATGTGAGAGAGGCAGGGAGACTGTGTGGTGAGAGGTGAGGGGGGGGGCGGGCACGTGGCGGTGCCACAGCAACATGATTTGTGGAAGCAGAGTTCAAGTTCAGCAGCCCAGACCTGCAGGCCTGGAGTGTGTGGACTGTGTGTGTGCCTCAGCCGGCCAGACAGCCAAGCCAGACCTGAAACACTTTCTACGGCTCATTTCACCCAACGTTTGGATCTGAGTACTGTGCATGTGAATTATAAATAAATAAAAACAATTACAGTAACCATGGAACACATGTTGATCCTTAAATTACAATTAAACTATAATCAGATACTCAAATTAAATACAAATTAAAAAGGGTATTTATTCTGAATTTCTAAACATGGGTAGCATTGAGAAGGTTTTTTCTTTTTACTGAAATGAAAAACAGATTTCACTCTGGGTGCCTCGACCATAAAATACATTAAAGTACTCTTGCTCTCAAAGACTGAAAATAATTAAAGCAACCCACAGTCTAAAGCCAGGATCACAGACAATAAAGCAATGATGTTTTCCCACTATTTGTAAAGACCTCAAAGAATAAAGTCTGTGCTGTTAATAGCGTGTTTAATTCTAACCCAGGTCTCTGAAACTCTTTTCACACTGAAGTTTTGATTGGTTTGAAAAGGTCAACCCATGTTATGCAACCTGGCTTTAGACCTGCTCCAGACTAGGGTGGGACTGCTGTTTTTTGCTGGGAAAGGCTGAACACACGTTTCCATTATAACTATAGGATTATTATAGAATTAACTTTATAGTAGATATGGTGTAGACGTCCAGACCTTTTACTCAGCTTTTTTCAGCTTCAGAGACACTTGGACATGTTTAAGTTGTTGCATGAACCTGGCATAAAGTAAAGTTATTTAAGTCCGGTTAGGTATAATGCTGAACTTGTTGTAGGTAGGGCTGGGTATCACACATCAGTACTTTTTTGGTACCAACTGAGATGCGTCTGTAGCTGTTTTTTGAGAGTCTGTGATTGAAATGAGTATTTTACCTGTTTTAGACTTCTTTTTTTAAATAAAAAAAGGGTTTTGTAGAAAAACATGTTCATATTTCTCACAGTAAGGTGTATAAAAAAAGGACCAAAACTCAGGTATCAAGAGTAGTGTAAAAAAAAGCAAGTCTGGTATGAATGGGGTTGATGATATGACAGTATAGCGCTGTCAGATTATATATATTCATCTGTCATTGGTGCATACCATTTATACTGTGGTACTTTTCCTTTGAATAGCATCAGGCCATTGGTGACAATGTTCCAAATGAATTAACAGGATCTTTTGATGGCTACAATCAGATTTTTATATGATGTTTGCATTACTATGATTTGTCAGGTATCTAATTTGCTGGATTAGCCAAAAAATCTCAGTAGATTTTCCTGAAACTTTACTGGATCACGATCTGTGGTCTCAGTCTGATCTGGTTTACAATCGCCGTCTTGATTAATAATCGCCTCCTCTCACCTTGTGACTGAGCGAACTCATCTCTGTGACCTCCTTCGACCTCGGTGGCAACCATGACGACGATGACAGTGCAGACCAGACCAGTCCTCCATAGCGTTTCCATGGTTACTACAGTAGTTGCTATAGTAACAGAATTCAGTGCAGTGGTCCCCGGGCCTCTGTCCCAACATGTCTTCTGCCCTCTCGGATGCCCCGTCGCCTAGCAGTGGGACAGCTCAGCGCTCTGTTGGGCCATGGCTGCAGGAAGATCCGTGAGTTTAGACAGACATAGCAGCCTCTACAGTGTTGATCAGCGAGTGGTGATGGATGAAGTCCTCATAGAAGTAGAAAAAGCCTGCACGGATCTCCCAAGGGGCTCAGCAGCAGCAGCAGTGGTGGGGTTAGACTCCTCTCTGTAGCCCTGTGCAAGAGAAATTGTTTAGTGAGGAAGAGGAAGGCCAGGAAAGGGAGTGAAAAGGGAGGGGAGTGACAGATTTAGGCTCAAAAAGGAGGGAGGAACCAGGGAGACATAGTGAAACCCAGACTAAGAGAGAGAGAGAGCATGAGATCCCATTGACCCATGCAGTTCCCAGTCTAACAAGACAAATCTACCCAGTTCATATTCAGCGTCCAGTGAAGGACCGCCCAGTCCTGCATTGTTCCTCCAGCTAATCAATCTTGGCTTTGGCGAAGGGCAAACACCCTGTCTTTCACTCTGATGACCAGAGACAACAGCAGGTCCCAACCTGGGGCCCCTGAGGCCCTGCTCTTTCAGCTGCCTGCCCACCGGAAAGAGTTCAAACACAAAGGAAGCCATTGATCTTGTAAAAAGCTGCGCTTAATGCCCAAACAGGGCTTGAAGTGGGTATTATGTCAGAGGCTCTGGGGGTAAAATGAGCCAATTTGAGAGGAGCAGCAGGTTGCCATCACTGCTACGCTGGCTGACTGCGGTGGTTGGTTGTATGGCTGAGTGACTTGCTGGCTAGCTGCCTGACTGTACAGCTTACTAATTGGCTGGCATCCTGGCTGGTATCAGTGCCTATATGAAGCTTGTTTACATCTGAGACAAAAGGTAGAGTACAGCAACAATGACAGCTGGACCAATACTGGGTTTTTGAACCAATAATATCGATATTCTGATAACGCAATATCGGCCGATAGTAATTTCTTTAACATAAACACATAAAATAAACAATCTTGATATGGATCTCTAAGATTTGTTGTTCTTTTTGTTTTTATTTCAATGTGACCAAGTTACATACTGAGCAGGACATTTTACAGTTGAACAATCAACTTGTCACTGCTCTCTGGTGGACAAATGACTTCAACTAGTTTGGCTTTCTTAATTTCAGCTCTAACCAGTCGTTTTGCCTCACTTTTTTTCTACATCACTTGGCCAGGCCAAAGCTCTAGTACTAAAATTAATAAGAAAGCCTTTATACATACATATCACCTTTCAGTGAAGGGCAGCAGGGATGTGGTGTGATGTGGTCGCAGCGTTTTGAATTAACTGAAGCCTTTGGATGCAGGCCTCTTGTTAGACAAGGCAACCAGACTAGATGAGAGTTAATAATGTGAGTGCTGTGACCTGGAGGGGTAATTATAATGATCCAATTCATCAGTCAATTGCAGGGCACGTTTGTTTGTCTCCGGTTCTTAATTTGTGCAAGGCAAGACCTAATACAGGACACATTGGTGGGACCTGGCTTTGTCCTGACATACAGTTGCATATCATCTGCATAGAGCTTCATAATGCCAGTGAAAGTTTTTCTCCATCAGCAGACATTAAATACAGTTTCCCATTGCCAGAAATAACAGATAAAAGTTTATTCCTTCCCTTTTTAACTTCTGAATATAAAGTGAAGTTTGTATGACAGCATCCGATGATCATTTGGAGGTAACTTAATTAAAATCTTGGGTCTCTTGTTCATTTTCCACACTACTAATTTAACAGTCCTGTGCTATACATAATCCCCAAATTCCTTCTTAATTGAGCACTATTCCGTTTGAGTTTGTTTTTTACTTACAGACCAACATAGAGCGAGTCTGCTTTATAATAACAATGGAAAATGACTTCCTCAGACCCACAGTACCCATTCCAAAAACAGACCAGAGCCAGGATCAGGACTCACATTTTCATGGGTGCCCTTCTCTTTGACTTGAGTTTCCTGGCTGTGGATTGCAGTGTCAGCTAAAAACCCAACCCTTTGCTATTCTCCAGTAAAGTCTGCCCACCCAGTTCACTCTTGTCCCAGCCTCCCTCCCCTCCCCTCCATCCCTCCCTCAGTGCCGTCTGGGGAGAGAAGAGCGAGCGGAGACGCCACACTGGCCCAGATGGCTGGCGGCTAACCAACTGCAGCCAAAGGTAATCGGAAGCAGATGGGAAACCTTTTGGTGACGAGAGCAGGGGGAACAAGTTGCCTCCTGAAAAGAGGAGGAAAAAAAAAAACGAGCGCAAAGCCCGAGGGGAATGAAAGAGAGACAGCAGAGTGTAAGCTGTTCGAGCCAGCTGGGAGAGCCATTCTTGAGTGTTAATACCCTGAACTGAGTGTGGAGGAATGAGTTGAAAAGAGCCCTGATGTGCCTCTCGTTTCATTTCAAACAGCAACGGGAAGGTACAGTACAAGGAGAGCTTGCTTAAAAAACACTGAGGGGTCTTTGTACTGTTGCAGCTTCCCTCATACGTGGAACAACTGAAAGTCTTTCTCTCTTCCCCTCCCTCAGGCTTTCTCCCAGTCATTTCCTGCACAAGCCAAACTCCCCTCCATTTTCATTACTTCTTCTGCTCCCGCTCTCAATTTACTGTGGGGTTATTAAACTTGCAGCTTGATATCAAGTGCTTTTCATTACTGCTAACTCTCCTCTTGTTTATTTAGACAAGAAAAAGAGGGAGAGACCGGACCCCCCAGTGCTGTCCCTTGGTGCTTTTTAAGTAAAGCTGCTTAAAAAGATTTGTGGCCAGCCTTCGAAAGATCCCCACAACAACATGCATGCACCGCCTTCCTGGTAAATTATTACTCCATTATAAACCGCGCAGAAACGCGGCTAAATTAAGAGTAAGCTGTCTCGCAGAGGTGATGGTGTCGTACATCTTCCGTGGTCTGTTGTGCAAAACTTTCCCTCTGGGCTGTATCACTTTTGGAGAAATAAAAAACGTATGTTTGTCAGCAGGCCAAAGCGAGCGCATAAGCTGACTCTCTTCCTCCGTGTTTTGCTTGGATCAGCCCCGAATATCCAGCGTATAGCCGCAATCACGGCCAAGAGAGAAAGCGGTCCGAGCTGCAGACAGGCCACACAATTTCCAGCGCAATCACAATTTGCAACAGAGAAGAGAAGGAGGGGAGAAGAAAGGGGACGTTGTTAACAAGAGAGAGAAAAGTTGGAGCGCTCTGGATAATTAGGTGGGAATTTAAGGGTGGGCCAAATTTGCGATGCAATCAAGCCAGTGGACCCAGAAGTGCTTTGACACGTCATTTTTTCATCTTGTCATCTACTAGTGAGCAACGCTTTTTAATGTGGTGTAAGGGATGTACAGTGAGCTTTTTTTTCCTTCTAAAGACTAGAGCTAACTATGCTGTCCTTGTCTTTAACTGTTGCCAGGGAGAGTGGAGCTATCCGACAACTAGCACACTAATCAAAGCCATATGACCGGCTCAAAGTAAAGTCTGTGTGGAGCGAACAGATGCTAAGTGTCCCTCAGCTTAGCTTCAAGTCTAGCACTCCCCCACTCTCTCTCTCTCTCTCTCTCGCTCTCTCTCACATACACACTGTTTCCACTTTGATCAGGGAGTAGTTCATGAATCAGCTTTAGGTTCAGTTTATTATTTCATTAAACTGGCAGTGCGGCTTCTCTTTTCTAATAAGACCGTGAGGCTGCGGGATCAAATAGCACATAATGTCACAAGTCAGATGCAGCGTTTCAGACAGCCTCAGCAGCAATTACTCCCTCATTGGGGGAAAAAAATAGAAGTCTGGATTCACACAGATCTCCAGCATGAGACTCCGAACAGGTGATAGAAATAACACAAAGAACTGGGGGATATTTCTCAGACTAAACTCTTAATTCCCTCTGTCTGCTACAAAGACAGAAAGAGAAAGAGGCAGGCATTCCTTTCTCAATTTCCCCAAATAAACAGTGTGCAGATGAAAAGTGGGAACATAAACAGGCCGGAGAACCTCGGATGTGCTCCCCTCGCTCTGAAAATGTGCCTCTCGAGTCTGAAACAATATTTAGTGAGAGAGAGAGCTGACTCGACACGAAAGTGAGTCAGCCAGCAGCACTGGGAACGGAGCACAGATGGTAGTGGAAGGTTTTTCTCTTTCTGTCTTTTATCATATCCATTTCGGCACAGTTTTTTTTAATCTTCTTTAAGGCTGCCAACAGTCCAAAACACCAAAAATATACTCAGTTTACATAAGACAAAGGAAAAGTAGCAAATCCTCATGTTTGAGATGATGGACCGTGAAAGTTTGGCATTTTTTGCTTAATGTCAAAATCGATTAATCAACTAATTGTTTCAGCTCTTATCTTCTTTATCGATCCCGTAAAGCTTTTAGAGACTAGTTTGTAACCCACCATGGGATGAAAAATTTAGTCTACATAGAAAGGCCTGTAAATGTGTGTGTGTGTTGGGGAAAAAGTGTGTATTAGGGATGCAACGATTCAATATGGGATATTGGAATCGGCGTCGTTACCTTAACCTATCAACATTAAATACAGCTTCTTTGTTAACGTTATAATGAAATTCAGCGTTTCCGCTATTAGTTGTCAGCTTTCATCAACTCATGGTGGGCTACCAACTCTTTTAGCGCCACAGTGACGCCTGGACTCATGTTGCCACACATAAGGCAACAAACACACACGGTGTCGCATCGGTGCTCGTTATCAGCCAATACGCCGAGTTGAGGTATCAGAATTGGGAGAGAAAATGTTGGATTGTGCATCTCTAATGTGCATGTGTGAAAATACAAAAACCTGAGAGACTAAACTACAAATACATGACACAAGTTATAATATTTGGTATGAGAGGATATGGTAATTCTTTTATAGCATCTAGTATCTCTATACGGTATAGCCAAGTAAAATACTGCATTTATGTGGAATGAAACTTCTGCTAAACAGTAAAGAAAGATCAACAATGCAGCTGCCCTGACAAACAGATGTGCAATATAGACATAAACCTGCAGATTTCTGCAAAGTCAGCTGATCAAATGACTCATCTATCATTTCTGCTGTCCACTGAGGGACCACAGACCTGCATACAAGTCCTGCTTACTTCATCTGTGAGTCTAAAAGTGAGCTTTTACATGTTGGAGGTGAAATTTATAAATCCCTATAGGATGTTACATTGTTCTTTCCCATCAATGAGAAGCTGCAGGTTGCAGGTCTGCTGTCGGCCACATCATCCTTTCACCGGCCTGCACACACACACACACACACACACACACACACACACACACACACACACTGACTGCCTTGTCATCAGCCAATGAGGAGATCCCAGCCATAACTAAGAGCTCTTGAGGAGAAGAGCCAATCCAAACATAGATTTTAGGAGGAATACAACACAAATACCACAAGTCCACATAAAGTCCATAGAGGTGCATATCATGACCCTGTGACACCACAGTGGAAACACCTAAAAGACTAAATAAAGGCGACATGCAAAGTCTGCAGAGATATTTCTGGAGAAATGAGCGTGTTGGAGTTAGAAACTGCCTCCTGCCAGCATCATGTCATGACCGTTTTCCTCCAGACTTGATGCATGAAAGCGCACAGAGCGTGGCCGGGCTCGAGGACCTACCTTCCCGTGTCCCCTTGCAGAAGTTTCCGCTGTGAGTCTGTCCTCTGTCCTCCGCAGCGGAGCGGAGAGGAGGCGGCGCCGGCGGGTGACTGAGGAGACTCGACTTCTTCCACTTCCAGAACCGGAGAGCCGCAGTTTGCTGTCAAGTCACCCACACTTAGATTGTTAGGCTTCCGGTTACAACTTGCAAAATAAAAGTCGTGCCTGCAAGGGTTTTGGGTGAAATAAAGAGCTGGATTGTGGGTTTAGTGTCAGGGATAGTGATATGACTTGATTAAGATGCCATGCAGTGGTGGAAAGTAACTAAGTACATTTACTCAAGCGTTCTACTTAAGTACAACTTTGAGGTACTCATACTTTACTTGAGTATTTCCATTTTATGATACTTTATACTTCTACTCCACTACAGTTCAGAGGGAAATATTATATATACTTTTTACTCCACTATATTTATTTGATCAATTTAGTTACTGGTTACCTTACAGATTCAGATGATTGATATAAAATACTGATATAGTACTATAGATTAAGCTACACAGAAGTATATAAAGTAACTAAAATTACCCCCATCTTTACCAGCTGCAACATTAATCTATTGACGATTATAATCCAATAATAAAATATAAATCTTTCTAAAATGGGTCATTCTGCATAATGAGTAGCCTACTTTTACTTTTACTCTTAAATTTTGATGCTAATACTTTTACTTTATTTTTAACATCCGTGTGTATCACTGATGCAGAGAACACAAAAACACTGACCTTGGAAATGTGTAAAATAGCCCCATGTCTTCAATTAATTAACAAACTGCAGTTTTCAAGTTTTTTGTTTTTTATTTATTTATTTCAGCAGCTGAACGATCCACCGCCCAATTTGGTTTGGATCATTTTTATTTTCTCTTTGCACATGCTGGGCCTGAACCCTTAGAACCACAGTCAATACAGATATAGAATATACTAAAGCTGTATAGAAGGGTTTCAATCAGGTGGATGACCATGTTTAAACTTTCTTCTCCTACATCTGGAATACTGAACACAGTGTGCGAGTGATTGCACTGGGATGTTACAACATGTTTTTAATAAAGAAGTGAATCTTGCAGATTCTACCACTTTACAGAGGATTTGCGTGATTTCTCCTTTCAAGTGTGACATTACTTTTCTACCCCCTGACAGTCTGAAGCTAAGGTAACTAGGGGGTAAAAATGAACACCTTTAACAATGTGACAAAATTAGAAAAAAGGTAAAAATATGAACAAATTAGTCTTCATAACAGTCTGTCATCATTAAATTATATTATTTCAACCTTTTTTGAGCGTAGAGGACCCAAATGATGGTCAAACCGCAGGATATGTATCAGACAACCTGGAACGGTGATGATTGCCAAACTTTTTCAAGGTAGCCATTTTATTCTCTAACCTTTATACTACTGCAAAACAGCAGTGACTATACAAATACAACAGTGATAGAAACGGGGATACAGTATACAAGGACAGACAGAAAAACAGGGGGACGTACATAACTTACATACTGTGTGTAAAACAAAACAAACAAGGATGAAATCATAGTCATAATAATAATAATAATAATAATAATAATAATAATAACATCATGCAGTTACTATGATTTAAATGAGTGTAATTAACAAGTGTTTTAGGGGAAATCTGTTAAATATGGCACACTTCTCCATGTGTATGATTGTGTGTGAATGGAAGAGAAGAAAAGAAATGACAATAATAATACATATATTGAAAAATAAATAATAAATAGGTAATCAAAAGGGAAGAATGAAAAATAAATAATAAATAAACAAATACATAGTTTGTAATTGGTATTTCAAAATGTCTTCTATTGTGGTTTGGGGGGTCCTGGCAGGGCCTTTTTTTCCCTAAATGCTCAGCTGTGATGATCCAAAGTTAAAGTAAAAGGGAAACACATACAATGGAAGTGTAAATTCACTTTACTTTTTTTTGTCAAAACATACACATTGTTTCTCACGTATGAAGTCTGAGGCCTGAGCCTTTGAAAGAAAAGCACCACTGAAATGTTAACTTAATATTGGTGCTTTAACTTTGAAGGGATACATCTTCCTTTCCGGTTTTGTTTGATCTGTTTTCGTCTGACTTGATTCGGCGGGATCCTGCTGATTGGCTGCCTGATCTGCGACTCCAAGGAAGCAGCTGCAGCCGGTGAGGTGTGTGTGTGTGTGTGTGTGTGTGTGTGTGTGTGTGTGTGTGTGTGTGTGTGTGTG
>NTHP01000705.1:112340-138056 GCA_003416845.1 Oplegnathus fasciatus
TGTTCACAGCATCTTACACTGCAGTCAGATCAACAGATATATCTTTGTCTCTGAAGCAACAACATCGCTCTACTGAGCCGTGAAGCGGTGAAATGTAAGTAGCTTTTGTTGTTATATCTGATTGAACAGCAGACATCTTTGTATTGCTGGATTACACATATTTCCTATGTTAAAAACAAAAAAATGACCCAGTAGGTGTTGATATGATGAGGTTAAGACCGGGCCTGAGGAAAAGTTGTATAGAAATAACACAATTTATCAACAAAAACCTACAGTACAGTTTGAAATCTAACTCATTAATTATATTTTTCTCTCTCAAATGTCACATGCTTGACACTACACGTGGTTGGACATTTATCTACATGTTCAAAGTGTGTTTTAACATTTTATTTCAGTAACCGGCGGTCTCAATAGCAAAACTGGAACTCCACCAGAGCCTTAAAGTGACTTTGGAGATTTTAAATTCAATCCAAATTGAGTCTGTCAACCTACAATAATCTGTGATATTTATATTCTTACTGACATTTTAAATTTAAGCGAAAAATCTCCAGTTCAAATTGATGTTTTTTTTGTATTTCCACAGCTGTGTCTGAGCTGTAAAAAAANAAAAAAAAAAAGAATAAAAGAGTGTGTGCGCCATGGTTGGGCTGAGGCATTGTTGGCTTTCAAAAGTAGAGATTACATGTGCAAAATATAAATAGCTGCTTTTATTGTGCTTCGGAATAGAAAACCAAAAATGGGTAGGTTTCAACACACCGAAGAGGCCCGTGTGTGTGTCTTTTATTGCTTGTAACTTTTCTTGAAATTACTGGATGTATTTTTGGTCCTGGACTGAACCATATCTGCAAAATGTTCCAGCCACAGTCAGACGATATTGTCCTGGACAGAAGAAAGAGGATTTTATGCACAATATGTGCTTGTTCATTCACAGTGTGACGTTCAGAGTGGTTACAGACAATTTGAATATTACACTTAGTTTCAGATTAAGCCACAAAATGGCCTCATTATAACTCCACTGACATTTTGCTGCAGGTGTTTTTATTAACAGAAATGCTCACTGTTGAGGCTGTGCTGCTTGTGTTATTTTTGATCGGTATTTAGACATTAAAATGCGAATGAAAAAGGCACTTAACTTCATTTTTTTTGAGTGTAAATTTAAATCTCAACAGGCTCATTTTGGTTTGGAACAACACAAAGTGAATCATGACAAAGGAACACATGCAAACTGTTTATTTGAATGTCAGTTGTTTCCATTGATGCAGGAAATTATGCTTCAGTTTGGGGCATTTCGGCCCCTGATCTGATATGCAGATCAGCCTCTAATCCAAGTCCGCCTACATTTTTAGTTGTTTTTAAATCATCACTAAAACAAAGAGCAGTTTGGGGAAAAAATCACTTCTTACATGAAGGTTAAAGGACACATCATCGACTGGACAAAGCCGACACAGTCTCGAATGTTGATGTGCGTATGGAGGAATGAGTTTGAGTTACATAACCCCGAGCTGACTTCCTGATAGCACAACCAAAATAATCATGACCTAAAATAAAACTTTAATAGCTGAGTAGTTATCACTGGAATGTTCCTGATTTAATGTGAGTCACGTAATCTACAGAAAACACAGCTTTTGTTAGTTAAAGAAGCAAATTAAATCACTGACCTCATGTATGATTCAGAAAGATCTTAAATTTCTCTGCACGAATGAGTTGCTGAGTCTTAACGCAGTTGGGGGGCTTTGCTTCTGGTGTTTTTACTCTTTTTCAAGCAGATCACTATTTACACGACCCCCATTTGATCCTGTTGGCGCCGACGTTAGCACGCTACTGAAGTCTGCGGTCGAACATTTTCAGATGTTTGGATGTCATGTTATAGTGACAAGACACATATTTCCTATGTAGTATTCTCAGTAATATCTCTAATTTGATGGAGTTAAAGATCTTGTGTGGTATTTCTGTCTTCCTATAATTACGTGAAAACTACACATTGTTTTTAAGACTGTTTCTGACATTTTTTTTGCCATGCTAGCAGCAATGTAGTCAGTATTTTGCACTCTCCATCCTCTTTGTTTTAAACACTGCGCAGCTCCTTTCATATTTTACATTTTTTTTACATTTAAGACTCTTACCTTGCCGTGCTTGTTTGTTTTTCTCATCTCTTACTATGTTTATTGTGATTGTCGTGCACCAAAGTACCGAGGCAAATTATTTGTGTCAGTCAGTCCGCCACTTTGATGCAGACTGAAATATCTCAACAATTATCGGATAGATTGCCATGAAATTTAGTACAGACATTCAAGGTCCCCAGAGGATGACTGCTGACTTTGGGGATCCCCTGATTTCTTCTCTAGCGCCACCAGTAGGTCAATTGTTCAGTGAAATATCTCTACATCTACAGGACAGGTTGGCACACACATTCGAGTTACCCATAGGATGAACTGTCAAAACTCACTCTAGCGCCATCAGCAGCTAAAAATCTGACTTTATCTGATACTTTAATGACTAAATACTTGTAAAACTAAGGATTCCCATCAGCCTCAGCTGTACTTGCATGGCTGCTAGCATGGCTGTAGACTGTTGGTCCTGTTATACTTAAAAAACATTGGCTTGCTAATACTTCTGTTCACTTGTTAGTTATAGTTAACACTTGTTACAGTTATAGTCACGTGATTACAATTTTGCATGCTGGACTTTTACTTGTAATGGAGTATTATTCATTTATAGTGTGGTTTTGCTAGTTTTACTTTAGTAAATGATCTGAATACTTCTTCCATGACTAGTTAGGAGTATTCCTCCATACTCCCCAGTTTCAGCTTTCTCACAGTAACTATTTTGCTGGGTAAGACAGTTGTATTCTTGAGCTTTTATTGTCACATGTAGACATCTTCATCTTCATTGTTAGGACCAATGAGAAAGATGGCATTAGCTCTTGTGTTCGGTTTCACTCAGTTCTTCATGCTTGACAAAACGTCTCCGTTGCTGACATCAAGATTGATTGACCTGGAACAGTCCCTCCTCTCCAGAAGTGAAAAATTTGACCAGATGACAAACACGATCAGGCTTTTGCTTTGTCTGTAATTACGTTTTCTTTGTGCCCGTGGGGTCTCAGAGGACCTAAATCATGCCAGAGAAAAACTCACCCTCTCTTCTCTGTGGAAAACAAACACTCGGGCGTGTAGATGTTGGCGAGTGTCACTTGCGTACTCCTCCGCTTGTTGAAAACACAGTGACTCATAGGACTTTTTCCACTGCTCACTGGGTCACTATCTGCTTACTCTGCAACACCTCATTTACAAAAGTATGTCTTTTTATGCACAATTAAGGGTTTATACCTTGCATTCGGCTAGTTTCTGTCTTTTAAAGTGTCTTTTGATGAAAACAGTCCTGGGCTTGGTTGTGAAAGACACCA
Source organism: Oplegnathus fasciatus (assembly GCA_003416845.1). Taxonomy (NCBI): domain Eukaryota; kingdom Metazoa; phylum Chordata; class Actinopteri; order Centrarchiformes; family Oplegnathidae; genus Oplegnathus; species Oplegnathus fasciatus. Next base: position 115,744 of record NTHP01000705.1, read on the forward strand.
CGCAACAATGTGGGTTCAAATCTGGTTCAGGAACTGTCATGTGTCACCTCATCTCGCTCCACTCTTTGTTTCTGTGCTCCATAGTACTCAAGTGAAGTAGAAAAAAAGCCATAAAAAAAAACATATTTATAAAAGAACTTGAGCTGAGCAAAGACTTGGCTGCTGTCGCTGCTGGAGGTTTTTATGTCTTGTTGGAGAACAGTCAATATTTTGGTTAGTTTGCTCATGTCATAAATTACAGCAGCACGGCTAATATTCTTGTCCTGGTGTGTTCGGAGGGTTTGTTGGTTTGTCATTAAATTCACTTTCTCTTTCAGTTTAAGTCGGCTCAAGTTGGTGATGAGTTTAGAATCGGTGGGAAAATGATGTCACTGTTATTTACTGTATGTAGCTCAGGGTTTACTGGGAATTTAAATAAAAGAGAAACTCTTTATATTATCTTATAGCTGAAGTAAATGGTTACATACAGTAGATTTGTGACGATTAATACACTGTTGGGTAGTTTAATCTGTAACAGTACATTGTATTTAATAAGCTCATCATTATGTCAAATAAATATGGTAAAAATTACAATATTTCCCTCTGAATTGTAGTGGAGTTGAAGTGTAAGTAGCAGAAAATGGCACCTCAAGCACCTCAAATTTGTATCAGTCACAGTACTTGAGTAAATGTACTACGTTACATTCCACCGCTGCGTACTACCAACAAACCAGTACAGTTAATACCTATATCATCATCAATAAAATCACTCCAGGCCAAACATCCAAGTTGCCCTTAAGCCACAAAATACATTTAGTCTCACTTAACCTGAGCTGATTAAAATACCCTAAAGAAACACCATACACATTTAGTTTTATGTGTAGTTCATGAAGCACTCATACACTGTGGTGCGTGGGGTATCCGTCGGTCCGCACTGTAGGATCTGGAGGTCTTTGTTGTGGTGAGAAGGGGGTCAGGTCACAGTGGAGTCTCATGTCTTGTGGCAACCGTGTGCTTCTGCTCAGTTGTCCACTGTGGATGTGGGCAGCGACGCAGGTTTGTAGCCAGGAAGCTGAGGTTTTCACACTTTCTCTATGATTTTACATTGTCCCACAAACTGGGGTGTGAAATTAAAACATTATTCTCATATATTAAAACCGTTCAGGTTCCATAAAATAAATGTGGTGCATTTCTCTGAGCTTTTCGTCTGCACTCAGACCGGAAAAACTGATGGAGATTGTAAAATCTAACAGGAAGACAAAGTCATGATTGGCATAACTGACTGAGAAGTTTCCAACACACTGTGGTTTCATTTTTTCGTTCACTTGATTGTCGATATTCAAGCTCTAAAACCCAACAGACTAACTTGGCTAATCTCTGACACTTTATTTCTCCTTGTTTCTTTGTAGTTGGATGTGATTATTATAAATCCTTTCTACAAACACTTCTGCACGTTCAGATTTCCTTTCTGCATGTTGGCATTTTCCGCCTGCTATCACATAACCGTCCCACACTGCAGTCAAAACCTGCCTGATTTTAATCTCATCTTTATGTCTTCACTTCGGCTCAGACACCTCTAATAAAGCCTCATATCACATTCCTAACAGACACAACACACCGTGCAGCTGTTTTCATGATGTGTTTGGGTAAATTCTCCCCACAAAGTTTTCCTCCCATAAAGGAAAACTTACAGACTTGAGCTTCTGAAGCAAAGGGAATGATCTAGAACCAAAAAAGCACCTGTTCAACGGAAGAGTGAGATGCTGGAGAAAGGAGGCTGTGAGGGCGGACTGCAGCTTCCTGTTGTGGCTTTTGTCACCAGTTAGTTAATCTGCAAGCTTGATGCAGTCTCAAAGTGCGGGTGCTTCTCGTTATATTTCTCATCCAGACATATGACACCTCACAGCTCGTCTGCGTAGAGCTGACAGTCCTGAAAAAACACTGTAAACTACATACTTTCTCTAGGTGTAACGTAGAAGAGAAGAAGAGGAGGTGAGACTCTCAGGATGAGCGTTGAATGTTGCGTTGTCCATTTTCAAACTGTATTTTCACAACTGTTTTGTAGTTTAGTAGACAAGAAATTAAGATTGATTGAGCAGACAGAGGAGGGGGAGATGGGGGCTACAAGGCTGAAAGGTCAGAGGTCACAGACTGGATTTAAATCTGTTAGTGTACTGGTCACACCAGCACATTCCTAAAAACTTTCACTTTTTTAAATGCATGATGTTGCTTAAATCCTTCCCTTTCTGTCTCTCTAGTTTCTCTCCACCATCCACATCCAGGCCAAAGTCCAGCTCATCTCTCCCAGGTCTCACCATGTCCATCGACCCGGCGGCCGAGCTGCCTTTTTTCTACGGCAGCATCAGCCGCTCAGACGCCGAGCAGAATCTGAAGCTGGCCGGGATGTCCGACGGGCTCTTCTTGCTGCGACAGTGTCTCCGCAGTCTGGGAGGCTACGTCCTGTCTGTTGTGTGGAACCTGGAGTTTCACCATTACACCATAGAGAAGCAGCTCAATGGGACCTACTGCATCACAGGAGGGAAGCCTCACTGCGGGCCCGCAGAGCTCTGTGAGTTTTACAGCAAGGACCCTGACGGGCTGGTGTGCACCCTGAAGAAACCCTGCCTGCGCTCCCCGGATACACCGATACGGCCCGGCGTGTTCGACAACCTGAGAGAAAACATGTTGAGGGAGTACGTGAAGCAGACCTGGAACCTGGAGGTGAGGCTCTGCTGACACTGTTGGGTCCTGTGGAACAGTTACCTTTTTCTCTAAAAGTAAACGAGTTTCTACTTTTCAAGACTTAAAATAAGTTGTACCATAATCAATATGTAAATGCATTTAAAAATTAAAGGGTCAGTTCCAGTGGTGGGATGTAACTAATTAGATTTACTGAAGAACTGTACTTAAATAAAAGTTTTGAGGTACTTGTACTTCACTTGAGTCCATTTTATGCTACTTCTACATCTACGTCTACATTTTAGTTAATTCCTTTGACAGATATAGTTCCCAGTTACAGATTAAGATTTCATATATATGTAAAAAGCTTATAAAATACAACACATTGATAAAGATTAAACAGTTGTTAAAAAAACATTTGGCTTGTGATCTCTAACAAAAAAAGCAGTTGCAGCTCTCTGTCACATTTCAGATGTCCATGAGTTGTTAGCAGTTCAACCAAAGAGACATTTCCTCTCTAAACTTCTCACATGGTTTTATTTGAACAACTGTTTGAGGCCCAAAGAGGTCAAAAGATTTAATATTTCACATAAAAAAACAATTTTGGAGAAAAGTCCAAAGAACTGAAAACAGATTTGTGTATCAGAACTTTGTGTTTTCTTTTTTCCTCTCCATTAATCATCTCACGACCCCTCAGATTTGTCTTGTGACCCTTTAGACGGACCCAACCCCTAGATTGAGAAGCACTGGACTAAACTATCTAACTAATAACTAATCATTATAAATAATCTAATAATGTCATACATAATAATATAAGTATGATTTTAAATGCAGGACTTTTACTTGTAGCGGAGTATTTTTACATAGTGGTATTAGTACTTTTACTTAGGTAAAGGATCTGAGTACTTCTTCCACCACTGGTCAGTTCACCCAAATGACAGAAAAACACATTTTGTCACTGACCTAGAGATGTATGTAGCCATTCAGATAGTTTTAACTTTATTTATTGAGGTTATACCCGTCTCTGAGATTTCTCCAGGTACAATGGAGGTAAAAATAATACTCGAAAAATGTATCAGCAGCATCTCTTTCCAGAAACAATGTCCCTGTTACGCCATAATCCAAAGAACACACTGTCAATAGTTTTCACAGGGACTGTTTCTTTAGTAGAAAGTAGTTCCAATGAAAACTTAACAGCAAAGAAAAAATATGTAAAGTATTTTGGGTTTTGACTGAAGAAACCAAACAAAAGTAAAAATTGACAGAAAGTGTTAATGTTATCATATGACAGCAACTGGAATACCAGTGTCACTCATTTAAGGATAAAAGACACTGATTTAAAGTTTAACTGAGATCTGAACATAACGTGCCATCATCAAGGACCCCTGCAGAGACAGACACCTCAGAGCCTGTACTCACTGAAATATATAAAATACATATATATATAATAATAAGCAGAGTCTCCAGGTGATTTTGGAAATTGTACATTTTCATTTGTTTAGTGTCTTACTGTTAGCCACCCAAAAGACTAACAAGGTTTTTAACCAGTTTGAGGTCTGGTCCTCTGAAGTGCCACTTCAGTCCAAAATCCTGCAGTTTTATGATTTGTCTCCTGCTGCAGACGGTCGCACACTGAGACCAGTAGCCTTTTATCACTGGTGGGCTTCAGCTAAACAGCCAAACTGGCTCCAGATGTTTGTGGACCCCAGCAGGGACCAAAAGGAGCCAGAAAAAAACTCTCTCTCTCTGCAAGAGCACCTCTCAGCAGTGGTGGAAGTAACTAAGTACATTTACTCAGTTTACTAAGTACTTGCATTTTACTGTTACTTTCTACGTCTGCTCCACCACATTTCAATGGGAAATTACTCTACTACATTCATTTGACAGATGTAGATACATGTGACTTTGCAGGTTAAAGTTTTACATAAAAACCTGTGAAAAACATATTAAATACAATATACTACTAAAGATTAAACCATTGGTTTCCAACTTGTGACTTTGTTTTGTGACCCCATGGACATTTCCCCTCTAAACTTCTAATAATGATATATTATATGTTATAAAATTATAACAGTTTAAGGCCAAAAAATGATCTAATATTTCACAAAAAAGGCAAAGATTGAAGAAAAGTCCAAAAATTTGTGTTGCAGAACTCTTTCCTACCTTATTAATCATCTCATGACCCCTCAGATTTACTAGGTTGGGAACCGCGTGACTAAACTACCTAACAGCATATAAAGTAGTTCAAACTAGCTCCACCTCAATCAATTGCAACAGTAAAACGCTGTTTATGCATCGATGCGTCAGTATGAGCGATCTGCTATTGTAATTTATCATAATGTATCAGTTACAGAGGTGATTTTTCTGCATATACTTACTTTAAGTGTATTTTGCTGGTAATAGTTCTTTACTTTTACCTGCAAAATGTGATGTGCACCTCTTTCAGATTATTATATTAAAATATACAAGATATTAGGTGTCCAGAGGCAAAGACTTTTACAGACATCGCTGGATGAATTTGTTGTTATTTTCTGCTCAGGGAGAAGCCATGGAGCAGGCCATCATCAGTCAAGCTCCTCAGCTGGAGAAACTGATCGCAACGACGGCCCACGAGAAGATGCCCTGGTATCACGGTAAAGTCACCCGGCAGGAAGGCGAGAGGCGGCTTTACTCTGGAGCTCAACCAGACGGCAAGTTTCTGTAAGTGGCTTGAGGTGATGATTTTGCACCTCTGTCTTTTAGTGTCCTAGGTGCAGTTTTTAAGCAACACTTGTTTCTTGTTTCTCAGAGTGAGAGACAGAGAGGAGTCGGGTACTTATGCTCTCTCCATGATGTACGGGAAAACAGTGTACCACTATCAGATCCTCCAAGACAAATCAGGGAAGTACTTAATGCCAGAGGGAACAAAGTTTGACACAATCTGGCAGGTAGGCCCGCTATTCTCTTCTTTCTTTATCTTGTGATTATGTTGCAGCTGATGCCTTTTTCTGAATTAAAATGTAATCACCTTAATCTCTCTAGCTGGTTGAGTACCTGAAGATGAAACCTGATGGCCTGGTGACTGTTCTCGGGGAGTCCTGTGTTAATGGCACAGCTGCTGGAAGTACTGAACATCTTATTTGCTTTTCTCAGTCATATCAACATTATATAATTGCTGCAAAAATCACTGAGTTTCCAGCTCATGTTTGTGGGTTATTTGTAACATTCTACCTTGTTAATCTTTACACCCTGTACTGTAATTGTTGATATAACTCTAATCTGTTTTATAATCTTTCAGAGACACCCAGTCTTCCTGCAACAGTGAGTATCAACTACATCCTGCACTGTTTAAGTCAGCATATGTTTCTTTCTCTGAGATTAATTTGAATATAACTCAACTTTCAGAGGCGGACTGGCACAAATGGATACACACCGCCACCTCGAGGTCAGTCAAGTGAAATACAACCAGCTGAAACCGCTTTACAGTTGCACTGCAACACCTTCTCCAAACACACACAATTAGCTGCTCTGTTATTTGAACTTCCTTTTTAAAAGCACAAGTATGAACCAACACCGTACACTACAGACTTTACAGCCTCAGCTAGTTTGCAGTGCCTATAACTAGATTTAAAATACACAAAACTGAACAAGAAAGTACAAACAAAACAGCACAAAACACAAACAATAATACAGTCAGTGGTGGAGGAAGTATTCATATCTTTTACTAATAAAAAAACAGCAATACAACAGTGTAAAAATACTCCATGACAAGTAAAAGTCCTGTATTCAAACTCTTACTCAAGTATAACCAGCAAAATGTACTTAAAGTGGAAAAAGTAAAAGTACTCATTTTGCAGAAAATGTCTGATATTATTATTATTATATTATTATTAAATTATTGTTAGGGTTGCATTTAAGTATGAGCAGCATTTTAACGTTGTCGCTGGTGGAGGGGAAGCTGATTTTGACTACTTTGTATATTGTTGGCTAGTTTAATATGTAACAATGCATCATAGTTTATATACTGATCATATATTTTGTGTTTAAAATCTTAACCTGAAAAATAACTACTAACTTTTAGATAAATGTAGTGGAGTAAAAAGTCAAACATTTCCCTTTGAAATGTTGTGGAATAGAAGTGTTAAGTAATATATAAAATGGAAACACTCAATTAAAGTATAAGAGCCTTAAAACTTTACAAAGTACTTCCCACCACTGCCTGTAATGATTTTACAGTTACTCCAAACTCACACAATCACACACAAACTTTTGAAAGCAGCGTTTCCAAGACTTTTCCTGTGAAGAAAACAAAACAAACTTGCTTAAAACTGAACTTAAATACTTTAAAAAGGTTAATAAATGAATGAAGATTTTAAATGAAGCTTAAAATATTTTCTTGGAAAGAGCTGACTGAAAATCATACCAGCTTTTTAACAGCATGCACAGCACATGTAACAACCTGTCAACAGACTAATATCACTACATAAGGAATTACATTTTTACTCCATGTGGTTTGCACCTTCACTTTTTTTAGCTATTGCAGCGGCCTCGGCCTCAGCCTCGGCCTCCACCCCGAAGCCAGCTACCACCGTGCCTGAAAACCGCGATGTTCTGCCGATGGACTGCAGTGGATTCAACCCATACCACAACCCGAATGAAGTTAGGAGGTTTAACATCCAGAGGAATCAGCTGCTGATTGATGAAGTGGAGCTCGGCTCTGGGAACTTTGGCTGCGTCAAGAAAGGAGTCCTCAAGGCTGAATCGTGAGCAAACATTATAAAACAAAAACTCCTCCAGGTGCCTCTTTTTAAAGGTCAGATGTTCATCCAAAAGGTTTGTTTTCTCTCAGGGGCCAGATCGATGTGGCCATCAAGGTGCTGAAGAGTGACAATGAGAAGCTGGTGAAGGAAGAGATGATGAGAGAGGCAGAGATCATGCACCAGCTGAGTAACCCCTTCATCGTCCGCATGCTGGGTCTGTGCAATGCTGAGAACCTGATGCTGGTCATGGAGATGGCCTCTGCTGGTCCTCTCAACAAATTCCTCTCCAGCAATAAGTGAGTTCAGTTCATAATAAAACAGACAAGATATTTATGAAAGGGAATCGAATGTGGGCGATGGGAGTAAAGGAACACCATTTTGTTCTGTTGCATGATGAAAACATTTTGATACAGGCACTTCATCATTCACATCATATCCTTTCCTTTCTTTCACTCTCTTCTAAACGTAATCTAGTCTTTGAAACCACCTGACAAACTAAACTTGACAAACAAGCACTGTATCAACCTTATTATTATCATTATTATTATTATTTAATCTGGTAATCTCACTAAATTCAAGATTTGTTTTGCAAGCAGAAGAAATAGAACAGCAATAAGACACAAAACAAAAGACCGCCGGTCTCACACAAACAGCATCAGGAACAATTACAGACATCTTTAAAAAAGATCCAAAATTTAAAGTTCACCTTCACTAAATGGGATAAGACTTTCAAGTTTTAAAGTTCTTTCCATTTATATGGTGCAAAGTACTTGAGGGAAGTTCAGCATTTACTCGTGGGGAATCAAGAGTCTGCCAGTCTTGGGATGAACAGCTGTTCCACATGAGACTTAAAGGAAAGACTGGAATTATGGGTTCTTGAGAATAAAACATGTTTTAAACATTTTATCGGTATTCGGTACAAGTTTGAGGCTCTGCAGAGATGTCTGAAGAATGTTAAAGGCAGACTGGCTTGAGTTAGAGGAGTTCAATATACATGCAAGATTGTTATTATAAGTCTGGATATTATAACATATCATACAATAGTTAATAATCACAATATTTCTAGCTGGACAGGGTAAGTTGTATATGTAGCGCCTCCCAGGGGGGCAGAAATTGGTATAAGTAGTGAGCAAGGTGAGAAAATTTAGAGATAATCATTATCAATGTAGATTTTGGTACAGTTGCGCCTCTTACTTTATGTCAAAGTGCCCTATAATTCAAGTACATTTTTGTTTATTTTGCCCCAAATCACAAATCTGTGTAAGAGGGTGTTTACAATCTGCACAACACAAGACAGTTGCTCCCAACCTTTTTTTTTTGCATTTGACATCTTAAAATGTAGAATCAGGATCAGCTTTATTGGCCAAGTATGTGTACACATACAAAGAATTTGACTCAAGCTGCTCTCAGTGTTGTTACACACAGAACAATTTACATGAAGATAGAAATACACATACTGAACAAAGATCAAAAAAGGTCCAACTAAACGTAGAACTATCATATACATACAAATAGGTGAAAAATAGGTGTATATATAAAAGTATATGTAAAGCGCAACAATGAACAACGACATACAGTGTCCATATTCAAGTCAAGTGTTCTGTAACTTGTAAACAATATAAATAGTGCAAAGAAATAAATATGGAATGGATATACAAGTGGGTGGTTATGTATAGTATATGCATGTATACATGTGTATATACGGCATATACAACGTGCAGGATTTGTATTTGACATACGTGATAAGTACATGTTAAGAACAGTGTGTAAATATATAATTTATCATTCGTAGGTAAGTGGATGTTTTAGTGTTACAGGGTTATTGACACTATATGACTAGTGGTGTCTACTTATGACCCCCCATCACAGGTTTTGAGCAGCTGAACCAAAAAGTGATTTTTCCTTCTCAGATTGTTTCACTCGAAGGATTTTTGGATGCTTGAAGTGGTGAAAGTATCCAGTATAATAAAAAACACATTTTTGTGTGGCAAAAATCAATTTTTTCCTTTCTCATCTCTTTAATCATCTTGCGGCTCCTCAGGTTTATGTAGGGCCTGAGGGTTGGGAACCAGTGACATATGACACCCTTTATCGTCAGACCCTGGATTTGGATTAGCAAAAACAGCATTTCTTAAAGGGGGAAAAAACATATTCTCTATCATCATTCTGATTTTTGTGTTGATCAGTATTATTGTCCCCACAGGGATACTGTAACTGTGGAGAACATTGTCAACCTGATGCACCAGGTGTCGATGGGGATGAAGTATCTGGAGGAGAAGAACTTTGTGCACAGAGACTTAGCAGCTCGTAACGTCCTGCTGGTCAACCAACAGTTTGCCAAAATCAGTGACTTTGGGCTCTCCAAGGCGCTGGGAGCAGATGACAACTATTACAAGGTTCACACATCGCCTGATTTTGTTGCATGGCAAAACAAAGGGGCGTAGAGATTATCAGCATTGCAGCTAACACAAATAGATAGTGTATCTGAAATTGATTGCTTTTCTGGGAACTACTGACCTCTTCCTACGCAAATACTGACCCAAAGGTGTCACCTGCTCTGTGCAAACTAAAGTAAACACTCAGTTGATTCCTTTTTACTGGTTTACTGACCTACATCTGGAGGGAATGTAGGTATCAGAAAGCCCTAGGAATCCCTGACTCCAAGGAAATATTATACAACAGGACATTTCATAACATTTTACAAGACTTCTATTGTTTGAGAAATATTTGCTTCCCTACTCCACATCCTCTAAATCAGTCGTTCCCAAACATTTTTAAGCCCCAGCACCCCTTCAAATTGATTTTGTTTTCATGGTAACCCCACCCATCCTCCAATGTTCACCTCCATCAATCATACACTTACACATGTGACATACTGTATATAAACTAACATAAAAATTAAGTGAAATAATGTCAGCCTGTTCTCAATCACAAAGAGAAAGGTGTGGATTTACAGATAAATACTGAACTTATTTATACAAACAATTCACAAAATTAAGTATGTTAATTAGCTTAAGTTTTTCTTTCGGAATTAAAATTAGCTTACATATAGTGATTCAATGTTTATTGCTTATTTTTTCTGATTCGATTCAAAAATGTAATATAAAAATGTAGCTAAAGTAAATGTCATCTCACCCACCCACCTTTTAATGTGGTAAAAGGTACATTAAAAAATGAAAATTCTTGCAGCAACCTTGGCCCATCCTCAGATCTTCCCTGTTCCCCTTTAGATACTGCATGTTGGCTCTAATCATCAATATGATTGATGTAGGCTGCCTTTGGTGAATCATTGACATGCTGCTTGTTGTCTTACATTTTGTGTTGTACAGGCTCGTACTTCAGGTAAATGGCCACTGAAGTGGTACGCTCCAGAATGTATACACTTCTACAAATTCTCCAATAAAAGTGACGTGTGGAGTTATGGTGTCACTATGTGGGAGGCCTTTTCCTACGGAGGGAAACCTTACAAGGTACCAAGTCATCCATCACTTGCACATATTAACTTGATCACAAAATCCACACCACCATGAGGTGATCCCGAACATCAAATTGAATTACTGCTCTTTCTTTGTCTCGATTTTGTCTAGAAAATGAAAGGAACAGATGTGATGCGCTTCATTGACACTGGGAACCGCATGGACTGTCCAACAGCGTGTCCAGAGCGAATGTATACAGTGATGAAAGAATGCTGGACGTACAAGTAAGAAGTCACAAGTATTATTAAAGACAACAGAAAGTAGAACTTTAATGTCCCGAAAATTTTTCCCAGTTCAGGAACTTTTAAAGCTAACTTCATCTGGTGTCATAGTTATTCACTTTGAACTCACTAAGGAAGTTAAATATCTCAGCAAGTTAGATAGCATGTCCTTATAAATGAAAACACAGGTAGGCTGGTGCCTCCTGGATGTCAGTGATGATCTGACTTTTTCATATAACTCACAGTCTGCATAATGCATACATTATGTCTTTTTGGAGTTTAGAACAAGTATAAGATTAATAAAAATGGAGTTATTCAATAATTAAATGGAGGTTGTCAAAAGCAGACTATAATATGGAGAAGGCCTGGTTCACGGTAGAGCTGATGGCATAGAAGATGGTATTGTCAGCATAAAAACAGACATTGCGATTTTCAGTTGGAAAATAAACATTATTTATGTATAGAGCAAATAGCAGGGGGGCTAATATTGATCCTTGTGGGACACCTTTATCAACCAGGGGACTTGATTTGAAAACACTACCCACTCTACCAGAAAGATATGATTTGAACCACATGGGGGCAGAATCATCGAAACCAACGGAAAGCAGTTTGTTTAACAAAATATTATGATCAACAGTATCAAAAGCCTTGAGCAGATCTACAAAGAGTGCAGCACAATGTTGCTTTTTGTCAAGCGAGTTAACAATAGGCAGGTTTCCATCCACTTGTTTTTACTTGCGTTTTCAATTTGCGCATAAAAAAAGTGGAAACGCCAAAAGAATCGAAAAAAAGTCTAAATATCACACAAAGGTTTTACATTTGGGGGAGGTGGAAAAGTTGGTTTATTGATAAAAGTGCCCTGGAGACAGACTCAGTGAATAAATCATGACGTACATGAAGCATGTGACTTCAGCAACTGAAGAGAGAAAAAAATCATCAGATCTGTATGGAGTGATGAGGAAACTGTAACCTTCCTCAAATTAATACATGAAACAAACATAAATGCCATATTTCCATCATGTTTTCTACATTTAGTTCCAACATTTTAGGTTTGACTGGCACTCTTTTAACCCTCTTCTTCTGACTGGAGCACTAGCGGCACCTTCTGCTCATCTTGATGAACCAACATATTCACACAACAGTAGTGGATGATTCAGTTAGAATTTGAACTACATTTGGATGGAAACCTGCTAATGTAATCCGCAGAACCTTATAATGTGTTGTATTTGAGATTCTGCCAGCTTTCAACAGCACTGTGATCTCTTAAAATCTTGTGACATTGCCTTCCACTAATCACAACCTTTCAAACTGCTGTTTCGGGCACTCCTCTCTCCTCTCTCACCAGGCAGGAGGACCGTCCTGACTTCAAGAAGGTTGAGGAGTCCATGAGGTCTTTCCATTACTCCATATCGAACAAGGCCAAGCCTGAGGAAGCTGCAGCCACTGCAGCCGCTGCAGCCGCTGCTGAGCCTGTCAAGTAGACAGAAAACAAGGCACATTCTGTCCCAGAGCTGCACAAAGCATCCTTTCAACTGGCCATTAAACAACCAACACAAAGAGCTTTTTATGAGCAGTGACCAGCTTCGACTACAGTACCAATACAGCTGAACAGGCCTCAATGACAATAAATGTGCATTTGTAAATTGGACTTCAGTGTGTCAGCCATGTGAGGAGGATCTCTGTCTGTCTGTCTGTCGTGGTTTGAATGTTAAGAGTTTTTGCATTATGATCAAACTAATTTTATATTCTGGTATGTTGGAGTATAATGGGAGAACATGTACAAGTTATTTTTTCACTGTATCTGCCACCATGTAAGTGTAGTTTATTGTTTCTTTTATGCCAAATAAAATATAAGTAGAAAGAAAGTGATAGAGCTGTTCACTTTAATGTTATTCTTTCAACATTCCTGGAAAGTCAGTGATTAAAGATAAGATTTTGGTTTACTTCCACACAAAGTTTACCACTCTGAAAAGGGAAAGTAAATCATTTCTATTAACTGATCACACAGGCATAGTACATGGCCTATTTGCTTTGTTTTTTTGAGATACCACAGAGTAAAAACTGTATATAATCATTAATTACTCTTATTGCTGACCAGCCCATGTGCAGGTGTTTCAAAAGGCCCAAAGATGAGTAGATAAAACCTGAGCAACATACAAATCTGTAACTTTATTAAGCATGTAGCAGAAGAATATGGGGAATGACATCCTAGAAACACGCCTAGTATACATGTGCAGAGCACTACATCCGGATCATCTGCATTGGAAAAGCTTGTGTAAAGAGGAAGCCCAAAACGTGACATCTGTAGGCAGATTTTATGCAGTATTACTTTCAAAATTGAAAAGATAAGCAGTGTTTCTACATTTTAGAGAGAAATACAGCCATTTGTGATGTTTTTGTATTGTCCTAAGTAAAACTATTGTAAAACTAAAATCTTCAATCATTTAGATGATGCTTTGATGCAGATATTTCCTTTGGTTTTCCTCTCAGTAATTCCAACATGATGCATTGTGGTTTATTGTGACTGTGTTATAAAATAAATGAGGTTAGTCAGGCTGCCCCCTGCCATCCAGCCACATACTGTATCAAAGGAAGTACTTCTGGGCTGCCAGGCAACACTGAAGGGCACACGAGACCGGAAGTCGATGAATGAGTCTTCAAAATAATGGCGTAAAGTTTTCACAGAAGAAACCATTAGGCCTACACATGGCATGTTGCATTCATGGGCAGTGGTGGAACAAGGTCTCAAATCTTTTGATTAATAATATTATTAATACCACAATTTAAAAATGCTCCAGTGCAAGTTAAAGTCCTGCATTCAATGTTTTACTTAAGTAAAAGTATTAGCAGTAAAAAAAAGTAATTGATGTGAAAGTAAGTGAAAAATACAGATACATGAAGTGTTAAATCATTATGTAAAGCCCTAAAATGAGTCAAAATTGAATAGTAAAGTTACTAAAAATCCAAATTCTCTTTTTTAAAAAGCTTCATTGCTGTTTTCCTGCTTTTTTTAGATCAGCTGAAAGATTGACCTCCACATTTTGAGGACATTCTGTAAACCTCCTCAGACTGTGTCATCAAGCCGAAACAAAGCCATATGACCTGAAAAGTTGACGTTTGGATATTTTACCAGTCATCAGAAATATTTTATGAGCTTATCTCAGGCTGTGTGATGGGTGTACAGATATGCTGCGAAATGATTTGGGGTAAATAAAAGCAGTAAAGTTGTTGTTTTGAACATAAAACATCGCCAATTTTATTATTATTGTTGTTATTAACGGCTAACCTACTGCTAACTTGTCCCTTTTATCAACAATGTGGTGTGATTTTCTATATATCTCTCTATGCTGCATGGTTTATGTCTTAGGTGATACTACCATCTTACTAACTTGTAACTGCATCTTTTAACATTTTATCAAGATCAACATTGTGATTGTTGTATTTTATTTATGTCTTGTTGCTTATAGCTGCTCTGCATGTCTGCATGTGTCAAAAAAATGGTTATAATCAGTATTGCTTGGCTGTGTTTTGTTGCTTTGTGTTGCTTGCATGGCTACATGGATATTGTTGCTGTATTATTGCACAAATGTTTTGCTGTTTCCTGTAGCTCTGCATGGCTTGGGAATGCTTATTTTGTTGCTGTTGCAGTCTTCACCTCATTGTCCATACTGTACAGTATATATATGACCTAAAGTGTATTCATACCTATACCACTATCTATACTGTACATATCAGATATATACTGTAGTGTATACACAGTATTCATATCACACCTCCAGATGTTCATTCTGTATATAATGTCTACTATTAGCATTACTTGTAGTTATACCTGCACTGTATATTTTATACTTATACTTGTGCCTGCATTGCCTATTGCAACTGCTGCACACGTTCATACTGTTCACTGTATATCTTAGAATCAGAATCAGATTTATTGCCAAGTAGGTTTTCACATACAAGGAATTTGTCTTATGTATAGGTATGTTGATGCATAAAAAATAGACATATAGTCAGTAGAAATAATAAGAAAAGGAAAATGTGAAAGCAAGTACTGTGATTCAGAAGCATAGATTAAATATAAAATAGACAATATATAGACAAATATGAAAATGTACAATATGGCTGTTACTTAAATGAAGTAACTGTACAGATTTATGCAGGAATGTACAAAAGTTCACAGTATTTTAAATCAGTTGAAGAAAAAGAATAGAAGAATCAGCGTAGTCATATCTACCCCTTACTGTTTATTTATATATACGTCTATACATATGTACATTACTCTGCACTTAACTGCTTTTTGCACTTCTGGTTAGATGCTAAACTGCATTTCGTTGGCCCAGCTAACACTGGCACAATTACAGAAATGTTCATTACTATCCTTATATATAAATAAATGACATGAAATGTGCTTGATTACAATTCTTATTTTCAGTTTGGTTACACTACGTTGACCAAAGAGGTGCATTATTTTGAAGGTTCTGACCGGAAGCTGCTCTTAACGTCTCCAGCTCGACGCTGGTGTACTTTTCGTTTCGCAGGGAGGAGTCAGACGTTAGTTTCTATATTAAAGTGACATGTTTATTGAATTAACAGTAATTATACAACATGTATCGCGCCGTGTATCCATAATGTAGTCTGTGCGTGTCGTTGACGTACAGCTATCGATCCAGTAAGCAGACAAATTTCGATAAAAGATCGAAGGAAACTGACGGAACAGGAAGGCGGAACAAGTAAGTTCGCGAAAGTGGCTTTCAGCTGCGCGATTTCATCACCGTTTGATCATCCGCCTGATGATAATGGATGCTTTTACACGGTTTTATTGAAGATGTGGTGTGAATTAAGTGTCAATAATGTAGATTTGTGCTGTCTTGTTTGGGTTTTTTTTAGCTGAAAGCAACAAGTCCGACCGAGTTAGCAGCTAGGCACGTCACGAATAAACTTCGTACAGTCGTCATGTGCCCTGCTGTTTAATCTCTGGCTTTTATGTTGGAAAGTGCGCTAAAAACGACACAAAGTCCGCATTATTGTGACGATGAGGCAGCCGATATTTAGATGGAGGTCTGAATAAACCCAATAATGTCCTGTTATATTGGTAACAGACGGGCTGACTCGGTTTTATTGTCATTCCGGAGATTCTTGGTTTCACGGCGGAATTAGCATCTGAAAGAGGAAATGACTCATGTTGACTTTTAAGACGATGTTTCATCTTTCATGAAACATTTCTGTCACTGTTCAGACTTGTCGTTTACCTGAGATGTTGAGGCAAAAGGTGAACTCAGGCCTCCTCACTTTTCTCACCATTTAGTGGTAGATAGGATAATAAAAGTAAGTAATAAAGTAAATAGTCCTGTATTAAGCACAAATCTCTTGATTTATTTATGTTCTTGTGTCTTACGTTTATGGCTTCATCTTGACATGACCTCCATCTTTTTTAATGCCACTTCTTAACACTATGATTAAGATTAATATTTGCCTAAGAAGGTGGGTGAGGGGCTTATAGTTTCCTACATTCATGCAACTTTAGGCTCAAGACAAAGCAAAAACTGGGACACAGATGCTATTGTTGTGTAATTTCCACTCTGATGTATTACATGTTTAATAAGCGTGAGAGATTGTAATAGAGCTGGAAAGATTACTTGATTATTTGATCAGTAGATCAAAGCTTAAATGCCAAAACATTATGTAGTTCAGGCTTCTTAACTGTGAGGATTTGCTGCTTTTGTGACAGTAAACTGAATCTATTTGGGTGATGGACATTTGTGTCTATTTTCTGACATCGGATAGACCAAACGATTAAGTGATTAATCGATAAAATGATCAGGAGAGTAATATATAGTGAAAAAAGTTGCCTTAGATTGTAATATTTTGTAAAATATGAGGAATAAGTGGTACCCAAAAATCAAGGTCAACAGAAAGTTTGCATTTCAGTGAAAATGCCCATCTGTTAATCAAACTTTGTCCCTTTCTTTCTTTCTCTTTCATCATGCGCAGGATCACAGACTGAGCCGAAACAAATACCAAAAGGCGATCCACAACAAAAACTCTGCACTGGTTGTTGACACAACCTTTTGACTGCTTCCATTTCAACAGTAAATAATTCACCAGAAGCATTCAAACAAATCGCCCGCCGCCACCACATGCAACCATGTCCATGGCCCTGAAACAAGTCTTCAACAAAGACAGGACATTCCGGCCCAAGCGCAAGTTTGAGCCCGGGACGCAGCGCTTCGAGCTGCACAAGAAGGCCCAGGCATCTCTGAACGCGGGGCTGGACCTGAAGCAGGCTGTGCAGCTGCCCCACGGCGAGGACCTCAACGACTGGGTGGCGGTCCACGTGGTCGACTTCTTCAACCGCATCAACCTCATCTACGGCACCATCAGCGACTCCTGCACCGACCAAACCTGCCCCGTCATGTCCGGTGGGCCCAAGTACGAATACCGCTGGCAGGACGAGCACAAGTACAAGAGGCCGACAGCGCTGTCAGCCCCCAAGTACATGAGCCTGCTCATGGACTGGATTGAGGTACAGATCAACAATGAGAACATCTTCCCCACCAACGTCGGTAAGTGTTGACATTAGATATAGATCCTTAAACTCTCAATGTTGAGAATATCCAGGGTTAGGTCAAGAAATCCTGCTGTAAAGGATGTCATTGGTTGGTTCAGATCCCAGAGTCAGGTAGTGAACTCTGCTTTGTTAAAAGCAAGCCACCACCCATTCATTCATAGACAATCACCACAGACTCCTAACGTCACAAATTATTGTCAATTAAGCTATTTCAATTCATTATCTGCTCCATAAATCATCACAAAATAATGATCAGTGCCCATCCCACATCACAAGAGCTCAAAGTGATGTCTTTTGATTTTTGTCTTAACAGTCAAACCTCCTGTGGTGTTTTAATTAATAACGATCTAAAACAGGCAGAAGCAGCAAATTCTCACAGTTGAGAGTGTCAGGACCCCCACAGTGTGTCGCAAGATAAATTTGAGGGGTCGCAAGATGATTCACTGAAGAGGAAAGTGGAAAATAACGTATTTATGCTACACAAAGTTATGCTTATTTTTTAGATTTCCCTCTAATGTTTGCTTTTGGTGTTAGAGAGTAGAGATTGTTTTGTTTTCACAAGCCAAAAAGGTTGGAAACCACTGCTGTAACATGCAAATATTTGGCATTTTTACTTAATAATACTTAATCCTTCTTTCAAAGGACTAACCATTTCAAAAAGACCAGAAAAAAAGCCACGTAAATGATTAACATGTAATGAATACAAAGGAAAATTAAAATTAGATTGAATTATTCTGAGCGAAGGCATCTATTTTCAACAAATAGATAACCAAAAGATGTTTTAGATTAAACCTGCGAGGCCACATTTATAAGATTACCTACAGCGTTGCTCACTGCAAACGCTCTTGGTTAATCTGCTGCTGCTGTGGCATTCTCAGTTTTCTATTATCTCGGCCTGTAGCTCTGTCCGTGCGTGCTCGGCATCTGACTAACTACAGAAACATCCAAGCAATGGATTTAAAAATGGGTCACACAATGTACAGTAGGCTATGAATAGAAACGACCTCTGACGTGCCTGTCCTCTGGAACAGATTCCTGAAATGTTATTGAATTAGTCAAAGCAAAACGACATATTAAATTAATCACTTGGTTAGAGCAGAGGCTTATCCCCCAGACCAAGTTGTGTTGGGTTTTCCATTCACGTATGAGGGGATGCACGCTGGCATCCAACCCGAGGGGCTCCAGAGGACAAAAAAAGGTTAAGAAAAAGTTAGTTAAAATCTTCTTTAACCATTGTATTAAATACATGAAGATTTCAAGTGTGTTCCTTTCTGTGAAGCTAATAGCAAAAGGTCATCCTGGATTGACCCCGGTGTTCTCCATCTGTTTGACTCCCAGGTACTCCCTTCCCTAAGACCTTCATGCAGGTGGCTAAGAAGATTTTGTCTCGTCTGTTCCGGGTGTTTGTCCACGTCTACATCCACCACTTTGACCGTGTGAGCCAGATGGGGGCCGAGGCTCACGTCAATACCTGCTACAAGCATTTCTATTACTTTGTCACTGAGTTCAACCTCACAGACCACAAAGAGCTGGAGCCTCTGGTAAGTCAAAGAGGGGAAGGGATCCGATACGCAGCTGAATCAGAATAAATGAGAAATGGGAATAAAAGCTTTGATATGTTGATTTCAAACACACCTAAACTAGTTAAAGCAGTGTTATTTTTAATTATTTTAAGAAATTTTCTGAAACCAACAAAAGGTGAAATTTCTTTTTCTTTCATAAAGACATAACATAAAACCTTTTGATAAAGATCACTTATATTTGTTTTTTAAAGATACTGTACTTAACGGTACATTTTACAGTTGAAAAATAAACTCATCACCACCCCCTGGTGGACAAACTACTACAACACTGTTTCTAAATGACCTCAAACATATATAGGGCTTTCTTATTGTAATATCTTGTTACTTATCAGCCGACATATATTTCTATACTGATACATCCCCAATGATTATATAATATGTATAATGTATTTTTTCTAGGAAACAGTAAAGTAATAGGTGAACTGTATCCTGTATTTAGTGATTGCTAATAAAACATATATTCATGGGGCGCCCTGGTGGCTAAGGGGTTTAAGGCGCCGATTGTGACCGGCAAAGAAATTTGCAACATGTAAGCTGCGATTTGTAACATGAGATAATTTTAAGACATTTATCTAATCAAAACAAACACCTTTCTCATGACCCATGCATGAGCATGCAAGAGCCCCATAGGACTCAAATTTATCAGTAGTAATTTACAAGTGACAATCATTTGTGAAACAGGATGCTGCTGCCGTTTGCGATCTGCACGTAAGCAGCGCTCGCGAATATCACTCACGTGAAACGGGACCCTGGCTGGGACCTTTTGTTGCATGTATAATTTAAGTGGCATTTGCAACAAAGATACATTTATGTTTGTTTCCCAAACTAATTTGAAATGGTGTAATTCAGATTCTGCTTTTTCTCATGAATGTAAACTACTTAATTGTTTCTAGAAATCATTATTTTACAATAAGATGCTCTAGCTGAATGCTGGATAACTGCACAGCCCCAGTTGATGTTATACTGTGATTGATTGGGTGCTGATTGTTAATTGATTGTTAGTAACCCCTCCATGCTTTGTGAGAGACAATATGTTCTGTGTGTATTTGGCCTGTCTCATGCTGTGATCAAGGCCTGTGTGACCATAAACTTAGACATGAAACTGGATGTTTGCAATGGAGATTCGTGTGTGGATGTTTAGACCTTTTTTTATTTGCCATTTTTTGCATTCAACACCTTCTACTCTTGTGTGCGGTAGCTTTGGAAATTTGTTTCGCTTCAGGTTATCTGTTGCTTTTCTCCCCACAATATTATCTCTTCTACATGAGCTTACAAATATATTTAAAGAACCTGCTTACTGCATCCTAAAGTGTGGAAACATTTTCTCTTAACTCGCCGTAACTGTGTGTCTGCAGAAAGAGATGACCTCTCGGATGTGTCACTGAGGAAGCACGGCCGACCTGTTGACACATGCCGGATGAAACGCATCCGTCCATCTAGAAGACTGCAGCGGAGAACTAAAAGAACAGACAAATTCAAAGAAAGAGTCTATTTTTATATTTAAGTACTGTAATCTATTTTAGCCACATACTGTAGGGGCTTTAACCAAGAACCTTGTCTTATGAGGCGTTCTGTTCCTTTAAAAACAAACATTTTATCAGAGCACAGTATTAAGAGGTGTATGTTTGTGTTGATGTTTTTCTATTTTATTTGAATCTCAATCATTCCAGGATGCTTCTGTCTTTCTGTCTGTCTAAAATGATCAAAAATTAGTACGATTTCTTACTGTACGTCTATAAAATCTCTATGTTGTTACATTAAAATCTCTACTCTGTTATAATTTGAATTTGGTAATCAGTATTTAAAACAGCACTGACTGGTTTTCCTTCCTGGGCTATGGCCTAACCTAATCTATTGATTTTGTTTGTCCCAGGGCTTTCAGTTTAGTCAGTTTTACCACTAACATCTGAACATTCAATGCAGTAATGTAGTGTTTTTTTACGTACAAATGTTAAAATCACAATGAGAAAAATACATTTTTTTCCGTTTCTGAGAGTAATTTTTATGTTTTGAAGACCATGTCAGGCACTTTAAATATGTTTTGGGCTCTGTACCATTCATTAAAAGTTACATACATATTTGGCAATGAACTAAATACAGTTAATGTCCTGCTGGTGACTCAGACATTATCAAGTCTGTGTCATTGCACACTTTGGGCCTTGGGCCACCAGGCCGGTTCTCAGATGTCAAACCTGCAGGTGTTTGTTGCAGATACTCTTGGCAGCTGAAGGTCACACGAGACTCGCACCTCACATGACGAAACTCTGGTGGTGGCACCTGTTCAAAAAATGGACGATATGTGAAACTGTCCACTGGGTGGCATCAGACACCAAAACCCGTCTGTGTGGAGGAAATGCTGAAATCCTACAGTTTATTCTGTGGCCTTTATGCAATCTGCCCAATGTCCCAGTTATAGTCATGAAGAGGGGAAGTGGAGCCCTTCTAGACCTGATTCGGGTTAATGATTCGACTAAGCTCGTTATATAAGAAACAGGCCAGACTGTACTGTGAACACAGAGAGAGTTTTTGTTTTGAGTGAGCCCAGCTTTGCACGATTGGGTCAACAGCAGTCCTGGAAAGGCTTGAGGACAACATTGTTGGTCAGATTTAGAGGCAGTTATCAGCCATAATAGTTTGGATTAAGTAAATAATGAGCAGCAATCATGCACACCTAAGAAGGAAACACACCTATGTAAACACAATTACAAGATAACTTTAAGAGCCTACAACTTGTGACAATCATAAAACATAAAGTAGGACATTTTGTAAAGGCTGTGGGTCATTATCTGCAGTGGTGTATGAAGTATTCAGATTCGAATTGTGATAATAATAGTCCATTACAAGCAAAAGTCCTGCATTCAAAGCAACATTTACTTTAAGTATTAAACATATGTAGAATGGCCCCTCAGCTCAGAGTATATATATATATATATACACTCCCCTCCAGAAGTATTGGAACAGTGAGGCCAATTCCTGTATTTATATAATGTCCTGAAGAAGAAAGAAACCACTGGTGTACTAAGTAACAGACGTCGAACAGGTAGACCAAGGAAAACAGCAGCAGTTGA
>NTHP01000705.1:157431-214416 GCA_003416845.1 Oplegnathus fasciatus
TTTTTGTTCGGATTAAGTTTATTAAGCTCATTCTGAAACTGACCGGTAATGGACTGGTGATGAGGTCTCACAACACTGTAGCCATTTCACCAAAGAGGGTTCGAGTCATGACATGTGATCCATCACCTGGCAGTGAGAAGTGGGGACTTCTGATTGTCCATGTCCTGTTGCCAGCACTGCAGCGAGACGGTACTCTGGAAATGGCTCCCTTGGTGTCAAAGGACCCATTATGCTGATAATAGGACACTGTAATAGTTCTAAAATACCTTTCTCCAGATGCATAGTTATGGGGTTTTATGTCTTATAATAAGACTTACTTGAATTTGTGTATGCAGCTGTTTTTTCTTCTCCATTTGGGAAACTACTTTGCTATCAGTAATCTCAAAGCATTAAGCTGATGATCAAGGCAATCTTGGGGTTTTGAAAATACCAATACAGTTCAGTATTCTGCCTTTTTCTCCCTTTTCAGCATCAAACAAGTTAGTCCCTACTTTTTTCGATAGGGTCGGATACTGAAATGCACAGACATTGGCCATACTCTAATATCCTGAATGGTAAATAAGAGTTTCTTGGTCATGACCATTTCTACTTTTGTCGAATGGCAGTAGCTTTTCAGACTGCCTTTTATTGGGGGGGGAAAGGGTGACAAAATGATATCCTTAATCCTCGCAATTTTTATATTGTAAGTCATTTTGAAGTAAGGAAGTGTTAAAAATCCAGTCATTCATTCAAGTGGACAGTCCTTCATCAACCTCCCCACAAATTTGAATGTAGCCCACAGGCAAAAGCATTTACAATCCAGCAACATTGATCAAATGTTTTATAAATCGTTCATTTCATGGACACGGTGTGTGGGGTTATTCTGTCTACCGTTGATGGAGTCCTCCAATCTCTTTTCTTTTTGTTTGTTGACACCTGATTTTAACACCGTCTGAATCGCCCCAAGCCCGTTGTGTTCATGGGAAGAAATTTCAAATAAATACATCCTTTTAAAGTACAAAAAAAAATATTTTGATTTAAAATAAGCACTTTACTGTACCATGTGAATGATTGCAGTTCACTCATGGCAACATTTATGACAGTTGCTACAGAATTTTGTATTGTTTTTCTAAAAAAATGCAATAAAATGCTTTGAACTACACACTCGTCCGTCTGGTTACTGTAATGTTTTTGCATTCTGCCTCACGCCTTAAGTGCTGAGGTGAAAACAACTGTACTTTCCCCGGTTTCTGCTCTGTCCTGTATCACTAGTTTCATATTAACCAGCAGTCTTATCTCTTGGCCAAGGCTGAGGCCGTTTCATCTGATTCAGTGCTGTAAATCCCTTTTATCAGGAACACTCCCTGATACGTGAGCCGACTGTGTCACACATGTCCTTGGCTGTTGGTAAATATGAGCTCAGTTGTCTCCTCACACACACACACAGAGAGAGAGAGAGAAATGTGAGGGAGGTTTCACCTTTCGTTGGTCGTGCTGAGAGCTGCTGTGGGGGGGCGCTCCTCACAGCTCGACAGGCCTGATCTGACGAGACTGATGCAACCTGCTGCAACAGCTCCTGTGTGCCACCTCATGATCTCGATGAAAATGACTTCTGCTGAATTCACTAAACGCTGGTGTATCATTTCAACACTGCTGCAAGTCAGGATGTGTCATCCTGTGATTAAGAATAGCTGTATAGACTAAAATGATATGTGAAGAAGTATTACTGGTGTTACTTCACGTAGATAAACATGAGCTGGCTTTAGTCAAAAGTTGAGTAATGAAAAGCATAATAATAAACAAAAAACCCCATCAGCACTAGTGTGTGCTTGATGATCTATCATTTTGGCTGCCACTATCAGCTATTTTCATTACTGTTCTCCATTTATTTGATTAATCAATTCATTGTTTAGTCAATGAAATGTCAGAAAAATAGTAAATATGTGGTATTTAACAAGTTAAACAGTAAATTAATTACCAAAACTGTTTATAATTTTCTGTTGATCGACCAAACAACCAACAACTAATTGTTTCAGCTCCATATCAATGTATTAAGTGATCACATTAATGTGTTGTGTCATTATGATTCCTCCATTCTTCCCCTTAAATTTGAATTTGTTGTACTTAACACAGACATAAAGAACAAGGTTCTCAACAAATCAAAAAGCTACAAAAACCTATCAATTGCATAACTTGTATTTCAGCATAGCAGACGTCATGAGGACATCAAATGATGCAACAGCAGAGAGTTTTCTGTAAACCTCCAGAGAACATGATGATCAATAACTGAACAGCTGTTTGACTCCCTCTAGTGGAGAGTTCCCACAGACACATGAAGCATCACACTGAACTGAAACAGTATCTACTTGGTATTTATAAAGTATTTATAACTGAGTACATTAACTCAAGTACTGTACTTAAGTATAAATTCGAGGTACTTGTACTTCACTTGAGTATTTTCTTTTCATGCCACTTTATACTTCTACTCCACATCTCAGAGGTAAATATTGTACTTTTTACTGCACTACATTTGTCTGACAGCTTTGGTTACTTTCCAGATTATAGTTTTCATACCCTTCCTGTCCAGTTAAAGCCACGTATCTCCAAATTAAGTGAATTTGAATGTTTCTGATAAACTGAAGGATTAAGTCCTTTATGTGTTGAGAAAATTCTCCTCCTTCTTAAGATAAATAAATTATTAAAAAAACATCCCCACAAAGCTGAAAACANACACTACAAACATATGATGATCTTATAGACCATGATGCATTGCTGTAGATTAAACTACCCAACAATATATAAAGTAGTTAAAATGAGCTCAGACTTAACATCTACAGCAGTAAAATGCAACATACACTTTAATGCAGCTGTAACATTAATCCAGAAACATCAGATATAAAGTAAAACACTGACAGGGAAAATTTTACTGCTGAATGAGTACTTTTACTTTTGATACTTTAAGTACATTTTGCTGATAATACTTACATACGTTTTGAATGCAGGACTTTTACTTGTAGTGGAGTATTTTCACAGTGTGGTAATACTAATTTTACTTAAGTAACACATCTGAATACTTCCTCCACCACTGGGTATGAACTATTTTATGAAGATGCTGTAGGTTAAAACCTGAACCAATAAATAAGAACTACTTTTATTTTATTAGATCGAGAGGGAACAAATCAATCTTGTGAGTCGCACATCACAATATTTCAAGTCATGAGATTCAAGGAAGTGTTAATAAACACAACAAAGTTTTAAAAAGGAAAAGAATATTTATGGTGGACCCTGATATTACTTTTTGTCTCTGTTGCAGCAGAATCCAACACATCCAACTTTAGTTTGACCATTTTATCAGCTGCTTTGTGGTCTCAAGAGGAAGCTTTGTCTCCTTGTGAATCTAAAAAAGGCAAAAAGGGGCTCAATTTGTAATAAAAGTTAAAGTAGAAGTTTCAGTGTGAGTTTACAGTCTGAGAACGAGATCAGTAAAAAGGTTTAACGTCTTCCTGTGAACCTTCCTGGATAAATGATGTTACACGTGTAATGCCTCACCATCTGCTCTGCGTCTAGGTTCATAAATGACAAGAAGAGTGAAGTAATGAAGCAGTTCAGTTACCTGACTTTCTATTTCACCTCATCTTGTTCACAAGATCAGTACTACAACAGTCATGAAACAGGCAAACAGAAAAGTATTCATGCACTAATTATAAAATATAAACTTTACTTTAGGCAAGATGCCTGAAAGAGGACTTCCCCACAGCAGCCATTCTGACTTGTCACAGCAGGAAAAGCTCAGGTGTTACTAATAACATTAACAATGGCTAATTTACTTGCGCTTTTCCTGCTGCACGCAAGATTTTTAATAAAATGGACTCTCTATTTTAATGAATGGATTTCCAGTGTTGTCTCATTATTTACTCCAGACTTGTAACTGCGTTTACTTTTGAGACTTCCAACTGTGAAACATTCACTCTTTTGAATACTCTCCATACTCCCCAACTGTGATATCAATTGGGCACATTTAAAAACAATGAAATGATCAGCGCCCAGCTGTGGATACATGTTAGGAATCTGTATCTGCAAATATATCCAAACTATATTTTACCTGCTGAAAAATTATTGATTTTCTATTGTAGAAAAGGAACAAATGTGCAAACAGGTACTGCAGCATGAAATTCAACTTTATCAAACTCAACTCCCAAGATGAAAGTATAATAATAATAATAATAATAATAATAATGATAATACAGTTATAGAAGAAAGATTAAAACAGTAAAAAGGACTAAATAAAACTTATCCACCAGAATTTTGAGTGCAACAACTTTAGACATTTCTTGTTTTTAAGCAATTTAACAGTTAAAATGAGCAATATTCTGTATACCCTTCAGTACTTCTTTATGTGAAAATAAAGTCAAAATTAAAACAGAAACATTTAACTAATTATCAAAGCGACTGGCGCCCTCTTCCAAAATAAAGCACGTCTGAGGCTAAACGAGTGTGTGAATCTGACTTTTAAAAACAAGTTTACCTGCTGAAAGAGCGCCAATTATTACGTCACTGATTACCTGCCCAGCGCACCTGAGCGAGCTGATGATTAGTGACGGGATCACGTGTCAGTCTGGAGTGCACAAAAAGCCTGAGCACGTGCCAGTGTGAAGTTTGAGAGTGGAGCTGGAGGTAGGTAGGTATCATGGAGCATTTTTAGGAAGCATTTGTAGGGTTTAAATATATATATATTTTTAACTTCCTGTCAGGACATCTGTGATTATTAGGGACGAAGAAATTAAGTCGCTGGTTAGTGTAAAATAAATAAATGAATAACACTTAAATATTTCTCCTTGGCAGACACAACATAGCTACATAAGACAGGCCTATTCTGTAGTATTTAACTTATTCTTGATTAAAAATGGTTTAAAGATTTGGATACTTCAAGTTAAAGCATTTAAAAATATCAACTAATGTGTTTTTAATTTTAGATGCACAAAATGTGTTAACTTGTCAGTTTTAGCACGTGCTCAGGCAAACATTTCATAAATTGATTATTAGTGATTATGCTCTAACTTCTGGGAAAGTGCAATACATCTCTTTAACTTGTATTTACATCCATTTTGCACACATTACAGCAATTTGCACACTGTATGAATGCACCCGTTTAAAGGGCATGCTTTTTGACTTAAAGGTGGAGTCTGCTATTCTGGAGAGACCTGATCGATCCAAACTTCATTCAAAAAAACCAAACATTTTAAAAGTTGTTTGCGTGTCGTCTTGCGCACAGACCTGACAAAGCACGAATACAGACTTTTTAAAGATTGGCATCATGAGGTAGTTATTTTGGCATCCTTTTGATCCGTTTATTGCAATTAAATCACAGCAAAATCTGTTTATTTTGGGATCATACTGCTGTAGTAAACCAGATTAATTCAGCTGATGTGTGACTTGCTACATTGAATATTGATTTTTGACACACCAATTATGGAACTGCCGCTCACTGGAGACGGATGGAGAGGTGAATATTCACAATTAACTGTTGTCCTGTTCACGAGTTGTGTGGCTCGGTCCGAGCCGCTCAGTTTGTTTCCCATTTACAGAGCCAGGACTGTGTATGAACACCGGACCTTTTTTCAGTGCGCACACAGAGCGGACAGCTAGCAGACCGCGAGGAGATGTTTGCTGAATTTGACGAAGTGTATTGGATTAGAATCGCAGACTATGCCTTTAACTCTTAAGTTAGTAGTAGTGTTTTCATGTGTTTGTTTGTTTTTGGTTTTTTGTACTATTCTTGGTTCAGTGTGGTTTGTGTATTGCTGCTGTGACATGTGAATTTCCCCCAGGGGATAAATAAATTATCTCTCAAGAGTAGTAGGCTACAGTAGTACATTTTGGGAAATGCATGTCTTTGCAGCAGTCTTTAGCTCCATAGCTGAAGCAAAAACACAAGTGGTAATAATTGATATTCTTAGAAAACTTTTGGACCGTTCTTGTTTCCTTTCCAGGTTATTTGACCCGGGGGCCTGGAGACAACCCATCACTGGATTCCAGTGAAATAAAATGTTGAAACACTGGTCTCACTTGTTTTTTTTTACCAAGCATGCTTTCAAATCAGTATTTTACTATGAGGAGCGCAGCCAGGTGTTTCTACTAATTAACATTAATGGTTTGCAGAAGGCCAGCAAATAACGGGAATAAAGTTGAAAGGAGAAGAACGTAAATCTCCTGGAACGCTTGTATTATTAACTAAAAAAAAATAACCCCCATACGTTAAGAGCAAGTTTGAGCTTTTAAAGTAGAAATATTAAGATTTATTTAGCTAACTTTGGGAGGATACTGGGCTAAAAGTTTTAAATCTTTAAATGGGACGTTCACGTTTACTACCCTGTGACGTCAAGGAGCGCGACACGTGTGAATTCACGCGAGATTTCAACTCCCCGACCAATCCAACATGGCGCCGTAGGGACGTTGTTATTGTTCCGTCGCTCCCACAAGCTTTTGCTGTACGACACGGAAATTACGCGGAAAAACGACCGAGCGTGTTCACGCGGGCATGAGAGGAACATCTGGAGATAATGTTAAGATCCACCGGCTTCTTCCGAGGGATTGACTGCCCGTTTTACGCGGAATACAGCGAAGGCAAAGGCGGCAGAAATGGGTGCAACAGACCGTACTGTCACTTCAGGCACAGCCAGCAGAGACGGTCCTCCTACGGAGCTCCAGCGGATGTTAAAAAGCAAAGAGACCTTCACTCCGCACAGAAAGGTGCTGAGTATTATTTTACTGAATCCAGAATTTACTTGACTACTTTAAAGCCTAGCAAGGGCGTGTTGAAAATGTGTCGAAACCGCCGAATGAAACCGATAACTGTGTGAAGTGAGTTTGTGTTACCGTTAGCTGCACTGCCAATAACCAACAGTGATGCTTTTTACCGGTCCTGTCCCTCCATGGTTAATCTAACCTGAGGCACAGCGAGGAAATACAAGATAAACTGTGGTGAGCCCACACAGAGAAACTGAAGAGTCAAAGCAACAGAAGAACAGATGTATAATGGAAAACAAACAGAATATACATTATGAACATCTGCTTCTACTAAACGAAGCATATAAAAATAAAAATAAGGTACCAGATACTGTAATAGAAATAGTAAAACATAGTCACAAATAAAGTAAGGAGGCAAAGAAGTTGTAATGGACAAATAAATACAAAAATTACACTTAAGGCGATGGAGTCAGGTGGAGAGTAAAGTGTCCTGTGTCTGCAGGTAGCAGCATAAAATAAAGTTATTGCACTTGTAGCTGCAAACCAAGTGTGTAAAGTGTGTGTGTGTGTGTGTGTGTGTGTGTATAAATATATATATATATACATATATATATATATAATAATACAAATACAGTAGTGTGATTGACTTATAATCCACTGGTTGTTTTTGTTTGCTGAGTATATTCCCCTTAAACAATAACACTCTATTTATAGTTGCATATATTGTTGTGTAACTCGCTCTGGCTCACTGCATTCTCTGAGGAAGACCTTGAGATGTGATGGCACTGATTCAACCTTTTCTCTCAAACTCAAGGAGTCTGCTGATACCCATTCTCTTATTTTTCCATAATTTAAAATCTGTGTAACAGCTGCTTCACTGCGTGTAACCGTTTGGGTAAATAAGACAATACAGTATTATGCTCCAGGGATTGCTGTGGCACTTTCTGTCATTGAATGAATGTAACTGAAAACACTGAGTTTTATAATACAAATGACAAAGAAACTCTTGTAATGTGGGTCGGTAACATCATGGCAGATGCTTAATAAGGTCAGTATTGGGGTATCCCTAGCTGAAAGCTCCTGAAAAGCTAGTAAGTGGACCTTTTTTCATTTTATTTCATTGGTCAATTTTATTAAGACTGTTTGTCTTGCCTGCATGCAGAACAAGGTTATGATCCCTTCAACCCAGAAGTCGTGAGGCCCCAGGAGCAGCAGAATGGAGGAGACCTCAGTGGTGCTCTGGAGCTGGTCAACAAGGCCATCGAGGAAGTCCGCAGCGAGGTGGAGAGGGAGAAAAGGAAGCTCTCTCGGATTGGGGATGAACCATACGACCCCAGCGAGAGTTCCAGTTTGTCTTCATCTGATGCTGTTAAGAGTAAAACGCCACCTTCACACATGGCCTATGACCCTGGGAGTTATCAGATGACATCGGGAGGTTATAATCCCGCCCCTGGCTGCAGCAAGTATACCTTGGATTCAGAAAACCAGGGGAACAATAGCAACTCCATGGAATATGTTCCTACTTCAGTGAAAAAGCCACCATCTCGGACACACATGCACCATCTCCCCTCTCCTCCCCCCAGTCCAAAGTACTCCAACAGCACATCCTCCTCTAAGTGTAAATACACTGTGGACAATTCAAGACCATCTACAGATATGGAGTATGACCCGCTGTCCAACTACTCGGCAGGAATCGCAGCGAAAAGCAAGCGGGACAAGGGCGCACAAGCTGTTAAGAGAGAGGGGAGGAAGACACACAAAGTACCAGGATCAGATTTGTCAGATGAGGAGTGTGTTGTAGCTGTGAAAAAACCTCGGCAGCAGAGTGTAGACTCAAAAAAGTACACTTTCTCTGACTCTGATGAGGAGAGCTCTGGAACAGAGTATCGACCCACCTCGCTTAGTAATCTCCAGCAGAGAAAAGGCACCAGTGGGTCGCTTTGGGACGCTGTGGGGAAGGAGAGGAAAG
Source organism: Oplegnathus fasciatus (assembly GCA_003416845.1). Taxonomy (NCBI): domain Eukaryota; kingdom Metazoa; phylum Chordata; class Actinopteri; order Centrarchiformes; family Oplegnathidae; genus Oplegnathus; species Oplegnathus fasciatus. The sequence goes on from NTHP01000705.1 coordinate 166,127, forward strand.
AGAGAACTGAAAGTATGCTAAATGCACTGACACAGAGGAATAAAGAGGACTTGGCAGGGGACTCAGAGGTCCAGGAAGATATTAAACGAAAGGATAGCCTAGAGAAAAAGAAGGTCGCTAGTAGAATTAGTCACGAGAAAAGTGTCAAATCTGAGAAAGTGCATAAACTTGAAAAGGAAGTAAACAAAACAACTGGTAGTAAGAGTAGTAGCAGCAGCAGTAAAGACAAGGCGTCAATAAAGAACTCAAACCAGGACTCTGCAAAAAAGGAGAACAAGAGTCATGGAAAAAGAGATGAGAGGAAAAACACGGTTAAGGTTAAGACATCTGATAAAGCCCAGAGGGAAGGCAGAGACGAAAAGAGAAGTGATGGTAAGATCAAAGCTTTGGAAAAAGTAAAAACGGACTCAAGCAAACGAGATAAAGAGACAGAAAACGGTGCAAGGGAAAGCAAGAAACCCAAGATATCAGAGAAGGAAAAGGAACTTAGCAAGTATAAGGGCCGCCAACACAAAAATGGTAAACTTGATAGCAGTAAAAGAGAAAAGGATGTAAAGAAAATTAGTAAAAGCAGTTCTAGTGGTGCGAGCAGTAGTAGTAACAGTAGAGGCAGTTCTGTACACAGTAGAGAAAAGGTGAAGCAAAACATCAGCTCGTCAAATGGGAAAAGACTCGAGGACAAACGGCGGAGTCTGAGCCTCAGCCACGCTGATCTGTTTGGAGACGAGAGCCCAGAGGAGGCCAATCCGATCGAGGTGGACGACGACGACGATGACGAGCCCGAAGAAGTGCTGGTGAGAAAGTCTGCTGATGCTTTAAAGAGGGGACGTCTGAACAAGAGGAAAGCGTCAGAACTGACTCCGTCTTCCTCTGACGATGAGGGTGACCGCAGTGTGGAGGGCAGCGGGGCAGGTAAGGACGAGGTCGATGATGTTGGATATGACTACTCTAGTTTCCAGGACGATCTGGACTTTGACTCCGATCCCATGGAGGAGTGTTTGCGGATCTTCAATGAATCCAAGGATGTGAAGAGGGAAGACAAGGGAAGGCAAGCTAAACAGGTATTTCTTTCTCCTCATACAGTCGTACTTTAGATGTCTTTTTCCATTCACCACATACTGTTTTTTTTTATTAGTCATATTATGCAAATGCCAGCTGGTGGGATTGAATAAAACATGCTATGTTGTGTCCTCTCAGCCCTCCAGGGATTCAGAGGAGGAGAAAAGCACAGAGAGCACTTTAACCACTCTCTTTCCTGGTCAAAAGAAGAGAGTGTCCCATTTAATTGCCAAAGGAAATGTAAGTTTGTCGTCTTCCTCCATCCCATAATGCCGTGAACACACAATATCTCTACCTGTCTTTATCACAAGATACGTCAGTTCAGAACATCATTTTATACGTCGTGTTTGTCGACAAAAAAATGACTGTTTAAAAGGAGTACAAATTCTGTTACCATGACAATGCAACTTTGTCACAGGGGGAATTTTACAAAATTAACGCACTGTGCTAAAAGTAACAGTATTCAGTATTATTATTATTACCAGATACACCAGGCCAGCACTGAGAGGCTCAGGAAGCCACCAGGATCCTAAATGAGGACACTGCCTAAGAATTATCCTAAGACTATTTTTACTTACTTATTATTCAGTTACTACTAAAGTTAACATTATTATCTAGTACTTATTTTATTCTTGATTCTTATTCTATTTTATTTTTATTCTATTTTATTTTACACCTATTTTTTTACTGCACAATTGAAGGAGCTAACGGACATACATTTCACTATGGTTAAACCCAGTATGATTATATGTGATAAATAAACTTGCATTTATTATGACATGGGGATCCCCCAATTCTATTAAAACTTAGCTGTGTTTGACTCTGTATGTCTCTGTGTTGGAAACTCACTTCCTGTGCTTGCTAGCATGTTACATGGGAGCCAAATGTAGGAAGAGCGTTGTCACATTGTTATAGTTCATCTCAGGTAGAAGAACAAACGAGGAAGTAAACACTACGTAGGAACAATGTGAACATGTTGGCGTAGCAGCGGTGCTGTTGGGGATTTCCACTCTTGCAGTCTGATCTGACAGTAAATAATCGACTGTCTGTGTTTTCTAAGCAGTCAGCTGAGATATTTGGCAGTCGGATCCGCTCACCTTATAAGGATGTTTTAGAGGACATGGCCTTTCTGGACTATGCTGTCTATTGCAGCTTCATAAAAGGCCCATTCTCTATTTTTTTGTTCTTTTTTGGGGGGCCCTTGAGGTATATTCACAAGAGTTAAAGTTATAGATTGAAAATCAGTATTTTGTGTGTGTCATAACTGTTTATAAGCTGATAATGATTAAACATATAGGCCTGCTTTACTCCGATTATTATGTTATATACTATATAACCAATTAAACAAAAAATAACATAAAAAGATGGGTGTAGAAATACAGAATCTATATAAACAGTAGATAAAACATACATTTTGCAACATATAAGGTGTGCAGCTTTGTATCACTAGCTATTTGCAGTTTTACATTCATGTTATCATTACCAGAGTCTCAGTCAGATATTCCATTATACTGTATGTACCATTACATGTGTACAGTTTGGTACTTAACAGGCAAATTTCAGGTGTTTCTACCAAAACCATCTTGCAGACACTGATTTTATTTCTAGTGCAGGTAGCTAAAGAATGACTTGACTTAAATCTTGTCATTTCAGCATCACACTTTCCAGCATGGCCACTTTTTAACAAAATGTGCTTCTGTTTTTATCAGACTGACGCACCTTCAAAAACTGTGGTGCGGCCGTACAAGAGACTCTCAGCCCAGGAGGTCTGCTACCAGCGTATGCAGATGGCTCAGCAGCAAGCTGCTCAGCTTTCAGCTTCAGTCAAAGCTGCCTCGCAGAGCTCCAGCTCCAGCTTCTCTGGAGAGAGGAAGAGAATAGCGCACCGTCCCAACCCACAGATAACATCCTCTAAAACAAGTATGAGTGCCTCCACTACTCTGTATTGTTTTGTTTTTACTTTCATTTAAGTAAATTACTGCTTTCCTCTGATAATTTCTTAATATGTTAAAGTAATAACAACTTTAAGTACATGTAATCATCTCAAACTCTCCTCTCTGATGGGTAGAAATTGAACTATCTCGACTGTTTATGTAGAAAGTCTCATGTACTGTGTATGTGTGTGTCTGACAAGGTCCTGCAGATGTTAAACCAGCTGCCAGTCGAGTGTTATCCCCCAGCCAAACCCACCAGACCGTCAAGGCCCAAACCACAGCTGGCATCTTGTCCAAGACCATGTCCACAGTCACGCAGAGGAGGGTGGCACACACACCCACTGTGAAGGTATCCACAGGCCACAAAATGTCATGCTGCTGATGTTTCTCTCAATATTTGCTTACTGTTTTTGTGTCTGCACATCCCTGCATAACCTTGATGATTTACTGGCAGAAGTGGGCCGCCTCTCTAAAGAGAAGTGTTTGCTTAATCTGCAGAATGTGATTTACTGGCAATGTTTTCTTTCTCTTTCATTTCAGAGTAGTTCAATGAAGCGCCCCATCATCCCCACTGAGTTTGGGGCCAAAGTTCCCACCAACATCCGCCAGCGCTACCTCAACGCTTTCATAGATGAATGTGTCAAATTTTGCCCATCAGAGGACGTTGCCTTCCAGATGGTATACACCTAACCTAGCTTATAAACCCTGTATAGTTGTGAAAATGTTTCAGTGAAGATGGTTCTTCTTGAAGAGGCTCTAATCCCGCCCTGTCTTGAATGCAGTGAATAAATGCTTCAGTTGAACAAGCTGCGGTGTTGGCAGTGACGGAGGTTTTACTGTTTCAGGCCCTCGACGAGGAGAAGCTGGTGTATGAGCGCAGTAGCAGTAAGAACATCTACCTCAACGTAGCTGTCAACACGCTGAAGAAGCTCCGCAGCAAGAGCAGCTCCTGTCCATCGCCTGTCACCAGTATGTCTCCTCAGTCCCTGTGCAGTGTAACATACAGTATTTATTCTTAGTCAGCATGTACGTAATGCTTTTGTTTACATGCATGAACAAAAACACACACACACACAAAACAGAGGGTTTCATCAAATGTGCCAAATGCTGTATATTGTAGCTATGATACACTGCACAATAACATGTCAGTTTCTCTCCTCACATGTGCATATACGAGCATGAAAAATAGTTTAAAGCATTTGACCAGAAATGTACTGGTTGTATCTGGTGGTCAGACTAAATTTCAGTGGTAGCTTCTGTGTGTGTTCCTCTGCAGAGGACCCGGGGTTAGTTGCTAACAGGAGGGCCCAGTCCCACGAGGAAGTTCTGGGAGGTCGTCTTGCTGCTACCACCAGCTTCACTGTCAACAGGATGGGTAAACAGCAGGAGGAGAAACTCACTGGTACGGGACAAGTTAGATTGAGTATCATGTTTCCAGTGTTTTCAGTCCTCTTTCTCTAGAACTGTTATGTTATGTTGAACATATTCACTTCACTTTTCCCTCGTTCTGTTTTTCTTCGGTCACCTGATCACATCCCTGACAACATAAAAATGCAGATTATACCTCTGATAAAATCTAAAAGACAAGAAGAAAAATGAGAAGGAACTGAAAGAATCTTTGTGTCAAGAAGAGACTTGTGACCTTTTGTTTACTCGGATGTGTTGAGTCGGTTTACAGTAATACTGAAACTGTTCAAATACCCATGTGACAACCTCCAGGTGCTGTTTACAGCAAACTCCTTGCCCCCTGACCTGACGTCAGAGCGGATATGTTTACAACACTGTAGCATTGCTGAAAGAACTGTTGGTTAGTGTGATTAACAGGAAGTTAATTGATAAATCATTTTAATTCATTTATCAGGTAAAAATACCAAACACGAACTGGTTACAGCAGCTTTCTCAAAGGCAGTTCACATTTTAATATTATTATTAACTGAAAACTAGAGCTGAATCGATTAGGTGATCAACTGAAAATTAATCAGCAAATCTTTTGATAATCAATTATTCATTAAAGTAATTTTTAGAGCAGAAATGGTTCTTCAGTGTGAAGATTAGCTGCTTCTTCTCATCTAAGATCTTTTCTATATTCTTCTGGGCACTTTTTCACAATTTTTTGATATTTTATAAACCAACTGATTAATCGATAATAAAAATATTTGTTAGTTGCAGCCCTGTTGAAAACATTTGTGTCAAACAGTAACAAGTAACCTAAAGTGTCAATATTTTGACAACTTATTGAATAAATCAATTAATGATTGATCAGCAAATCATTCATAGATTAAATCAATTGTGAAAATAATCATTAGTTACAGCCCTGCTGTAGATTATTGTTTCTTATACTTCAGTGATTTTCATGCTACAGGGGAAGAGCAGCAGGGTGACTTGATGGTTTTAGAGACTAGCCTGGAGCTCTTAAGCCAAAGTGCCCACAACATTTAGCAGGTTGTGTTGAAAGTTTCTTGCAACATACGAATGTCTCTCCACATGCAAAAGTATTTATGATCAACTTGTCTGAGTGAAAATCAAACAGTAAAAAACACTGTTTCCATCTTCTATCTCTGTTTCTTCAGGTTGTAGGTTGTAGTTGTTGCTGTAGGTTTTATTGCATCATTGTACAAAGACAACGTTTGCTTGACTTGTTGCTCTGTCTCACTGTAGGAGCCACACTGTACAGGAAGCTGAAGCCGTACCTGATGACGGAGGAGCAGCTCCAGGAGCACGGATACCCGAGAACAAACCCCGAGGCTGCTGGGAAAGCCGTCATATACAACCTCCCAGAGAAGAAGGCCATCGCAGACCGTTAGTATCTACATGAATGGCCAATATATTGTGTTAACGTTCGTGTATGTGATGCAGTCATTTGACTCTCAGCTGACACTCTGTAATGTGTTTCCAGCGTTCAACAAGATATGCTGTCGATGTGGAGCAGAGTATAAGATCAATGTCAACGGCAACTGTATGCGGAAAGAGGAATGTAGTTTTCATTGGGGACGACTGCGCAGACATAAAGGTAAGTTTGTTTGCATTTATTTAGTGTAAATCGTTCATAAACATCAATATTATAAATGCACATTTTGGTCTTTTTTGTGTTGTAATTCACAATCTAACTCCCTCTCCCTCTCTTTCAACTTTTATCTTCCTCTGTCTCTATCCGACTCGTTCTGTTCTGTCTTCTCTGTCAGTCGCTGGAGGCTGGGAGACCAACTACAGCTGCTGTGCTGCGGCTGTGGGCTCGCCAGGCTGCCAAGTTGCGAAGGTATCATCAGCTATTAGTTTTTCATTGCATTTTAAAAAGTCAGGTGTATGGGCTGTCATGGCTTAGTGGGCTAATGTAACTAAAAATACAAGTAAAATTGAACAATGTAATGTAAGACAAGAAAATGGAGAAAGACACTAAAAAACAATTTAAATTACAGAACCATAGCCTTGTTTGATAAACATCCCCAGAATTAAAACATTTCATGTTCCCACAGCAACATGTCCAGGACGGGCGTAAAGAGTCGTTAGATGGTTACGTCACAACATTCAGTAAAGCTCTCCCGCCTGATGGCAATGGAGGGGTGTTTGCTTTGGACTGTGAGATGGTGAGTCAGACAGACGTTTTTACCTGCTGAAAAACTCACGACTGGCCTTAAACTGCCTTCTTGTGTGTGTTTTTGATTTTAGATTTGATTTATTTTAGACCAGTTTAATATGACATGAATAAAATTAAGATAAAATTAGTAATTTGTCACTTTCACTGCACAGTTTTGTACTACTGCACAGTTTGTCCCAATTCCAAACTTTTATTATATTCAAAGTCATTGTTTTTTCTCTGGAACAGTGTTACACAAAGCAGGGCCTGGAACTGACGAGGGTGACCGTCATTGACTCTGAGATGAAAGTCATCTACGATACATTTGTCAAACCTGAAAGCAAAGTGGTTGATTACAACACGCGGTGAGTTTGTCTCCCGCAGCGCAACTCTGTGTGGGTCGTGTCTGACATTGAATTTAACCGATAACGAAAGTAATTATCAGTTGTTGTAAAGGCGGTACATATCTTGTATTTAATTCACAGATTTTCAGGTGTGACGGAGGAGGACTTGGAGAGCGCCACCATCAGTCTGAGAGATGTTCAGGCCGTGCTGCTCAGTATGTTCAGTGCTGAATCCATCCTCATAGGACACAGTCTGGAGAGCGACCTGCTCGCTCTGAAGGTACAGCGGCTCTTCATTAATCTTCAGGAGTTTTTATTTGACCCTTTTGAGGGACTTGTATATGATTCATACTGTGGTAAAATATCGTTATTGTCCCTCTCTGCTGCTTATTACCGACTGTCAGTTTGCATCACCTTTATTTTCTCTTCACTTCTCAAAACAAATCATGAATTGTTTAAATTGATGAAGTATAAGCATGATTCATACTTGAATTAGGAAAGTAGTATTTAGGAAAATAAAAAGTGGTAAAATAAAAAGGTTAACTGGTTCGAGTGAAAGGCAACTATCAAAACAAGTGAAGGTGCCAAGTGTGGTTTCAGTATTTGTTCAGTAACTAAACTAAAAAGTCAGATAAAGACCGAACTGTTGTGTGAAACTGCAAAAAGTAGAAAAGTTTAAATTATATTAAAGGGAAATGTCTTTATTAAATCATCCAAAATGAGAATCACTGCTTTAACAAACTGTTCTTCAGTAACCTTCATGGATGAATTTTAATGACTGAAAAGTGAAATTCAGTACATATGAAGAAGTCTTCACATGAGTGTTTCTCTTGTAGAGCCCCAAAATGTTTTACAAAGTCAAGCAGATCAGTGCGATAAAACATTATGAAATATAACTCTATTAAACAGCGATATTCAGTTATAATCAGGAGGTAACTTTAAATGGAGACTCAGTATGTTCATTGGATCCAGGCTGAGACACTGAGTTTCACTCTGGGCTGAAATAAAAGAAAAACTCTTGATTAAAAACTCTCTCTGTGCCTCTCTTTCTGCTGCCTCCAGCTGATCCACAGTTCAGTCGTAGACACGGCCATCGTGTTCCCTCACCGCCTCGGCTTGCCCTACAAACGTGCCTTGAGGAACCTGATGGCCGACCACCTTAAACGCATCATCCAGGATAACGGTGAGAAAATGCTTTTTACAAGCTTTATTATAAGAGTTGTTATAAACATATATTACTATCCGTTGATATTTGTGTTGACATATTAGTTTGTCCAAAGATTGCAGTACTGAAAACTCTATTAACTGAAACTCAGTTAATATTTAGTTTTGAGCACATTTCATTGAAGCACAGCCTGTAGATGTACAGACCTGCCAAGTTAACATTAATAATCTTGAACAAAATTACTGTCAAATTAAAGTCAAGTTTATTTGTATAGCCTGATATCATATACACTGTTTTAATGGGCTTTTCAGGCTTAAAGCAGCTGCAGTTCCTCAACAAGGCCACGCTCTATTAAGACGTCAGGACAAAAAACCTTTGGACAAAAAGAAAAAAACTAAAGAAAACTTAGAAGAGGAAATTCAAAGAGAGATACCTCCTCATTTGGATGGCTGGGGGTACAATAGGAGCTGTAGGGGGTTAATGACAATGGTGAAAAAATCATCAGAAGGCTTTAACAGTTAGTAGAAATAGAAAATACAACACTGGTTCTGACAGTAGGATTCTTACATATCAATAATGTAATGTAGTAAATCCTGTATAAAGATGTCCAAGGAAATGGATCCAGTTCAGTGAGTCTGATGAAATAAAATTGCTATAAATTCAAACTCGTATATATGTTTGTGTGGTGCCTCATATCCAGAGGAAGTCTGTATATTATAAATGTGTCTTATATCTGCTGGTGTCCAGTTTGACTGCACTACATTAATATCACCAGCAGATGTCCCTCATGCTCACTGTGTCAACTGAAGTCTTTTTTCAGAACAGTTTGTTGAAACACCTCAAAGCTTTAGGAAGCCTTGTTTCTCCATCAGTACTTCTGATGTGAAATATTAAGGTCTGTCCAGGACTAATGAAAACAGTTTCAGAGTCAAAAAATTCCTAAAGATGCAGTTTCTCTTTGGTAAACCAACAGTGCTGCCGCTCATTTCTCATCTCTTCCTCTCAGTATCCTTCAACCTTAACAGTGCCATAAGGTGGCTATAAGGTGGTCGTTCCACCACTTTGGTCCAGACTGAAATATCACAACAACTACTTGAATTATTACCATGAAATTTTGTGCATACATTCATGGTTCCCAGAGATGAATCCCAGCGACTGTGGCGGTCCCCTGACTTTTTCCCGTAGCGCCTCCATGAGCTTGAAATTTTAGGGTTCTGAGCGAAATGTCTTGACAACTATTGGATAGATTTTCCTTGAAATTTGGTCCAATTTGTCCAGCAGTTTGGTTTATGACCAAATTCCTGCAAAACTAATGACACTCCCATCAGCTCCAGCTGTAGTCCAGCATGCAAACACGCTAATCTAAGATGGTGAACATGGTAAACATTACACCTGCTGAACATCAGCATGTTAGTGTCTAAGTGCAGCCTCACAGAGCATGGCTGTAGACTCTTAGTCTTGATATAATGTTTAAACATCCTAAACAACATCAACACAACAGTTTTTTGTTGATTCATTCATACTGTGTACTGTTTTCAGACTACTAGACGGTTACCATTTATCTGTAATAATGTAATGGAAACTTTCATGCTACTTTAGCGCTGCAATATTCAGGTAAAAGAAACTAATTTCTGTCATGTGTTTCCAGTGGAGGGCCACGACTCGAGTGAAGACGCGTCTGCCTGCATGGAGCTGATGTTCTGGAAGATCAAGGAGGATGCAAAGGTCAAAAGATGACCTCTGACCCCTCTACTCCACTTTCCTCAGTTCAGCTTCCTGCCTTCTTGTTGGTTGCAAGGAGACGGAGAAGTTCAGGAGGCCTTGAAGCTCTCAGAAAGTGAAGGTCAGAGTGTCGTTGGGGGGAGAGGGAGGGAGATGCTTCAGCACAGTTCGCCTACTGTTATTGCTGCCTGCTGGATGAACAAGAGAACTGTCTTCAAAGCAATAGGAGCCCAAATTAACAATGTTTTCATTTGCTTATTGGTATTTCAGTTCTGAATAATGTTAGTTAACACGTATTTCTGTTTATTTGAGCAGTGTCTTTTTAAGGCCTCAAACAATTTATGAATAAAACCTTTCTATAGAAGAACTACTTAAAATGCCAGGGCATTGTCCGCTGAACGATGATGATTAATATGATATTCATGCCAGGCTGTGTCTTCAGCCTAAATTGCACTATAGGAACGCTCTTGTTGTATAGGGCCCAAGTCTGAGTACCTCATCTGTGTTATAAAGCATTCACTTCTAATGAATAACACGTTACTTGTTCTTAGTTACACTTAAGTGCATTGATGTCTTAGTCTGTCGAACATTGCTCTGTAAATGCACTTGTGTTTTTCACATTGCACCTCGCCTCTCCTCACTGACGCTCTGTTTATGGCGCGGTTCTTATCGAGTTGTTGGTTGGTTCTGAAACCTGACTCATCCTATAATACTTGATCATATAAAAGACCCTCAGCAGAAAAGTCTCTGCTTCCTACCTATTTGGTATAGTTGATGGAATATATCACTGTATTATATAGTCCAGACAAAACACTGACTATATCCACCGCTGTCTCTGTGTCATGTGCACTGCATGAAATAAAACAGGAATCATTGTGATAGCAGGTCTGACATGTTATTCCTCCATCAAGACTAAATTAGGTTCAGTATTGTTGAATTAGGCCTGGGTTATTAATTACAGATAAATATCATTTAGTGAGTACCAGCTAACACGTGCTGTTTTATGTTGAAGATGACTGAAAAGATACTCGAGTGCTGTAAATAGGCTGTAAGCAGTTTCCTTTTGTATTTGTTCATTTTTTTTGTTGTTTATCTTTTTCTATTAAAAGGTATTAGTTAAAAGAAGATGTTGCTCTGTCTTGTCTCAACTGTCTCTACCTGCACAACAGTGGTAGAAGTACTCAGGTATTGTACAATTTCAAGATATTTGTACTTTACTTTAGTGCTTCTATTTTATGCTACTTTATACTTCTACTCCACTACATTAGACAGCTGTAGTTACTGCTTATTTGGCTCAATAACTTAAAGATATAATCTTGAAGATTTTCATTTAAATAAATGTCTGTTAAGTCACTATCTATCACCGAATGATGCAACACAATGGTGATTGAGCCTATGACCCACTGCTGAAAGCCCTTGCATTTGCAGTATTACGACCCGGGTGTCACCATAGGTGCCGTGAAAGAGAACTAAATGAAAATCTTTGAGATTATAACTTTAAAAACGTAAGTTTCTCTGTAAGTTAACTGCACTTAGGTTGAGTAATTAGTTAGTTTTACATTTTCACAACTGATAAGACGACTTTGAACTGAGCTTAACTTAAGAAAACAAGTTCAGTAAATTTAAGATATTAAGGTGAATCAACACCTGTTAAGTCACACTGACAAATATTAAAGACAGATGAGCTTTCTGTTTCCATTTTTCCAGATTGAAGAGTCAGTTCTTATAGCTGCTCCTGTTGGAGACACTTTGTACCAGACTTCATAGATTTTGTACGAGGGTGTAGGGACTGAATTCAAGACTTACCTTCATTCTGGTTAGTATTGTTTTTATTATTATGAAAAGCAACAACCGTGACTTAACATGTATTAGAGACACAGCAAAGTTTCCATCACATATGTTTTCTTCAAACTCAAAAAGACTTTTCTCTGGAGAGGTTTAACTCCAAAGAGTTAAATTAACTCTCAGCAGTAGAGTCATTCAACTCATCTGTCTAAAAATACAAACTAGAACTTTTAAGTTGAATTAACTCGAAATCAATAAAACTTACTGTTTTTTTTACACAGTTTCATTGCTGCTTTTTGCTCCCGTAAAAGATCTGAATACTTCTTCCACCTCTGCTGCACAAATAGTTTTTGACAGTGTGACAGCTTTCTCCTCAGTACAGCGCTGGGCCTCTTGCAGTCTATATGTCCCTTTAACAGCAGGTGCAGCGACCATAATTCTCCTTTCTTCAGCAGATGTGTAAATTGGAAAAAATGGGAGAGAAATGCTAAACTGAGAGGCCCATCCTTTCTTCGGTGTGTTTGCCTGTTAAGCTCCTCCCGTCACATGTCAGTATGCATTTCCCCAGGCCGGGCCACAGACCCCAGGTATTAAAAGAGCCAGTTAGCTGGGATCAATACCTACACAATGTTCCAGTGACAGGGAGGGGGGCTTCCTAGTGTTTATTGAGTGTTGCAGAGATTTTGAACATGTGGAGCAAAGCAGCTTAGAGGGGTCGTCTTCATTATCAAATTCGATCAGTGCCTCTCTTTCTCTCTCCCCCGTGATCACCTTTGACTAGCGGGGTCACGAGGGGGAAGCTGACCCCATGCTGAGAGATGGAGAGCTGCATTATCTCTGCGAGAGCCGGAGCAAATAAACACTTTACTGCCTACATCCTGAATAGACTGAAATGATTAGTCAATTAATTGATTGGTGCATCAGCAACTGATTTGATAATCGATTAATCGTTAAAAAATGCCAAAACTTCACTGGCTGCTGCTTCTGTTCTGGTTCCTAATGTGAATATTTGAATATGTGAATATTTGGTGGTTTTCTTTGTCTTCTATAATTATAAAGTGAATATCTTTGGGTTTTGGACTTTAAATCGGACAAAAAAAGACATTTGAAGACATCACCTTGGACCCAAAACTCAGATTTTTCACAATTTTTGGACATTTTTTAGACCAAACGATGAATCGAGAAGATAATTTGTTGATTAATCGATAATGAAAATAATCATTACATCCAGCCCTTTAGGGTATTTAGGGCTGCAGTTAATAATTATTTGTATTCTCCATTTATCTACCAAATATTTTCTTGATTAATCTTTTTGTCAAAAAAAAAGTGAAAAATGCCTGAAAGTGGCGTCTTCAGATGTCTTATTTTGTCTGACCATCAGCTCCAAACCCAAAGATACTCAGTTTAATTTCATATAAGACAAAGAAAAGCTGCAAATCCTCAAATTAAAGAAGCTGAATCCTGCAGATGTTTGGCATTTTAATTTTCTATCCACTAATCGATTATTTGACTAATCATTTCAGCTCTAAAGGTATTTAGGAAAAGGTTCTTGATGTGTTGCATCCTTAAATAACTCATCGGCACTGCTGGAAAGATCAAACTCGTGCAGAAGGTGACATATTTTAGAACAAACTGCAGAAGATGGTTGAAAGTGCATTTAAAGAATCAAAATACTTCAGGCAAAAGACATTATACATGTGTAACTTCATTCCTCCAGTCCGTGAGAGACAGTGGAACAGTGGCTAAACGGGTCAGTCATATAATTCACAGAAAAGAGGAAGGGGAGCCATTAAATCCAGAAAAGTGAGAACATTTAATATGCTAATGTCCTGCAGCAGCGTGGTGCTCTTCCTCAGGCAGCATGAGATCTTTATGCTACTGAATACCTGAATACCTGTATGTACACATTTTCTCTGCACTCGGTGGCTCCTCTTCCTCTTTCCTGTGTAACTTCATTCCTCCTCAGTTCAGATGAAACTTGGAAGTGGACCATAAATCTCTGTTTGCACAGTTTGTTTTATCACTGGGCTGAAAAGATGACGGCTTAAAGAGGCCGGGGTCTGTTTGCTCTCTCTGTTGGTCTTGAGTTCACCTCTTGCACCCCAGTCTAGCCCACTGCGGGCGCCCTTGACCCTCTGGACACCCACAGCTGCCCCATCCCTCTCTCTCTGCCTTTAATCTATAGCACTCTCGCCCAATTAAGAGACTGATCTTTACTCAGTCCCCTTGTATTGATCTGCTGCTGTAGCTGCTCCCAGGGGCTGCATGGGAGATCATAAGAAGCTAATTGGAAGGTAATAAGTCTCTCGGTCTTATAAAGGAGGAATTATTAGAGTCTAATGTATTTCTCAGTTGCAGCTCTTCATTTTAGATCAATAAAATCAGACTAATAGATTAGTTTTCACTGATACAGAATTATCTCATCATTTAAATTCTGCTCTCTTGACCAAAGCCATCCATGTGTGTGTGTATGTTTGAGATTTTTTTGTGTGTGTGTGTGTACTTGGTGTGTTTGCGACCGGGTCAATGTCACTCTAAGCCCCGAGTGTGTCATAGCCAGTGTCAGGCCTCACAGCGTGATCCTGGCACTCAGAGGGGCTTAAGAAGACCGACTGACCCGCCGCCCGCTCTCCCTGTCTCCCTCAGGTCAAAGGCCAGCGGGCCCTATCGATTCCCCCGATGAAGAAGTCTTTAGCTCCTCCGCCTGCTCTCCCCTCTTCGGCCCACATGCTCCCGGACTATCATCGCGGCCCCTAAAGGCCTCTCAATTGTGTTTCGCATACCGATCGATCCAGTTGGTGTCTGAGGGGGGGGCCTTCCTTTGAGATAACTGACGGCTACAAAGGTCCCCTCCTGACAGGCCCTTGTCAATACAAATTTCCACTATTGATAAGTAATTAAAGAAAGCCTGAACATAAGGGGAGTGTGCTTTCGGAAACATCTGTTAAACAGGAGACATTAACAAAAAACCTCTTAGAGACAAAAAAAGAAGACAATGACAAAAAAGGAGAACATTAACTGCCCCTCCACCCTCACTTACTTCAGCTGCCTCCCAGTTTCTGACAGTTTTCTCAATGTTTCGTTAATTAATAAACTTTACAACAACAGGTGCGTTCAGTCTACAGCTGAAATTATTAGTAGATAATTAAAAAAATTAAGTTGCTTTGATAATAAATGAATCGTTCAGGTCATTTTTCAAGCAAATGTGTGAAATAATTCCCAGTTCCAGGTTCTCAGTTGTGAGGATTTGCTGCTTTTCTTTGTTTTATGTGTTCGTAAAGTTTTTTTTTTTTATCATATCTTCACCCTTAATCAAAAAGTGGTATTTCCCAATTCGTCACATGTTGAGTGGTCAAATGATTTTCTGCAGGTGTGAATATGTTTTTAGAAGATCCACAGCTGAAGTCCTGCTGTGGGATTTAGATCTGATTTGGTCAACAACTGATACAACCATACTGAAGCAGAAATGTTGCTGAAACACCGTTTAGAGCTGAAATGATTAGTTGATTAGTTCATTAATTGATTAGTTGATTAATTGATCATTTTTTAAAGCAAAAATGCCCAAAAATCACTTTGTCCAGCTTCTAAATTGACATCTGTGGGTGTTCTCAGTCTTCTCTGATAATAAACTGCTAATAAAAGATCTTTCAGTTTTGGACTGTTGGTCCAAGAGAAGCAGTCAGCTCTGGCTTTATACATTTGTGATGTGCATTTTCACCATTTTATGACATTTTATGACCAAAATGATTCATCAAGAGAATAACAGTCACATTAATTGATAATAAAAATAATCGTTAGATGCAGTTGTCCCTAATTGAGTCAATTTGTTTGTTTCACTCTTTCAGGATCACGTTATTGGATCATTTTGTTATTTTTGGAAGTGATACCACCTTCTGATAAAACAGCTTTTTAAAGTGTCTGTACATTTCTTGATGGTTGATAAATAATTCACTTATGCTGTATAGATCAGTTATAATCCATTAATAAAAATAACTTTTGGATTGCCAAGTTGTGAAAAATCCTACTGGCAGCTGTTCATCCTTTCTATTTAGTAATAATGCAGTAATAAATGTTGGTAATCCTTTAATGAATGCTCATGGACTTCTCACTTTCTAATAAGCATTAAAGTCTGCACTTATAAAATATTATAAGTCATTAATAAAGGGGTTTAATCATCACGTCTGCAGTTGTGAGTGTTAATATATTGTTAGCAGCACTTCTCTAGAAATAAGAGGCCAAATGGTCCAACCACACTGGATTTTTCACAACCTGGCAACCCAGAAGTTGTTCTTGTTAATGGCTTATTATTAAATGATTAATTAATTATTAATGAAGGCACTAGTTACAACTTATAAACCCTTTATAAAGGGCGCCTTATTAGAAAGTGATGCTGCTTTTTTTTTGTCATTGCCTCTGAAATAAAACTTGTGGTATCAAATGTTTTGCAGTAAATTCAGCCTGTTTGCAACAGCACAGAAACACATGTGATATGGTTTTTATTAGCCAAACTTTAATAACTTCATGTTATTTGACACCGAGCAGGATAAAGACTGAATGTTTTGACAGTGACTATTCGCATTGTCATTTTCTTGCTGTCAGCAGAGCGGCGCGGCCCCTGTAATTCCCTCTGCTGCGTGACAACAGTTATTAAACCTGCGCGAGGTTTCACCTGCTCGCTGGTGAGACTGTTGTCAGCGATGTGACTCGGCCTTTTGTCTTTTATTCACTGTAATCCATGCATGTGTAAGTGGATCCTCTAAGAGCAGGATAACTCCTTTTAAGTGGGTTTAAACACTACAGGAGGGACTCAAATCCAGTAGCTTCTCATTTACCTCTGCACCTAAAGTCTTTACTGCAAAACACTCACACCCTGGTGATTAGACCTGCAGCACCGAGACCTGTTTCTTGCCTGTGATTCACAAAATTAACTTAATGACTGATGGAGTTTGATGTTATTGTTGTTTAGAGCTCACTGGTTGTTGTGGGGATTTGAAGATGGAGCAGTTTTTGGGTGACAGGAAATTGAGGAGCTAATTGAAGAGGCCATTACTCGTTCAGACTGAACCCCGGTCGTCTTGATGGGTAGGGGGTGAACCCGGCCGGGCCCTGCCCGGCCCGCAGGAGGGGGCGGTGAGTGAGTCAGTGGTGGCGGCTCTGGGATAGGGAGGGTCACACACAACCACACTCTTTGTGTGCCTCTAATCCCCCCAGCCAACACAGCTTTGGCCAGGTTTCATCATGAAAGTGCCATGAAATAACTACTTTTTTTCTCTCCTCGCAGTAAATCTCCCCTAATCCTGCGGGCTGCGGAGACAAAGGCCTCCGGGACCTAATCCTGGAGCTTTTAGTGGGGCTGAGGGGCTGGCCGACAGAGCCTCTTCTAAATGACTTATTTCTATCGGACACTAATATAGCTTGACAGCCAAGAACGGCGAAAGGAGGAGGAAAAAAAAGCCAGGGGAAAAAAGAGCACAAACATTTTCACATATTTTGGAAGTCTGAGCAGTTGATTGTGTGAGAGGGAGAAGTGGACCATGGTTATCTGTGCACACCCTCAAAGTACACAACAGTCAAGACATCACGCATGTTTATCTGTGAATATGAATGAAAAGTACGCAATTTCTTTATGTGCCGTTGTTTGGGGTGGAGGAATGTACCTGCGGCATCTTATTCTGCATCCAAACATGTTTGTCAGATGAGAATGTGAAGTGAAACTGAGCACAGAGAAGCAGCTCTGCAATACTTAACGATAACAAAGGATGTGCAACAAGTTGTCCTCGCTGCAAAGCGTTATTTTAGAGAACTTTACACTTTTTATGTTGTAAATGAAGTAAATACAATTAGATTTTAGAAGATGTCAAGTAAACATACCTTGAAACTAATAATTACATGTAGTTTGAAGTATAATCAATCAATCAATTTTACAGTATTCAAACAAACCTTTTGAAAGTTTACCTTTTATATTCCAGCCTGCTTTAATCGTCTGGAAAAACTTCATCATACACTATCTACTATGTACATGCCCATAAGAGTCTCCCCTTTTGCCATGTTAAAGTTTTTTCTCACCCAGATTGGCTTGACTTGGCCTCATGAGAAATCAGTGGCGAAAGAAGTCCTCAGACCTTTCACTTAAGCAAAAGTACCAATACCACAATGTAGAAATACCCTGTTAAAAGTAAAAGTCCTGCATTCAAAAGTAAAAGTACTCATTATGTAGAATGATGATTTTTTTTTCTCCCAAGCTCTTCACGTCGGTCAGTCAGCCCTCGACCTCTACATGAAGGAAAGTTAGATGATTCAGCTACTTTACTTTAGTAAAGGTAGCAAAAGCACAATGTAAAGTAAAATGTCTGAATTCCAAACTGTACTTAATAAAAGTACAAAAGTAGTATCAGCAAAATATAGGTATGTATCCAAAGTACTTAGTATGCAAAATTGTGCAGTTCAGATTACTACATTATTTAAACATTATCACTAATGCATCAGTGTGTAAACAGTGTTTTAATCGACAAGACGATCTTAGACAAGATCCATTTAGTAGCTGTTCTGGAGCTTTCGGTCGTATCACATGATCTTCCTCAGCAGATGGAGTTTCTCCACTTGTCGTGGATTTGTAGATGTTCAAATTTCCATTTTTATCCCAACTCCTCGTCCGTGTTGGCTCATCTCGACTTGGCAACTGGGCTTCAGCCATCTGCTGAGGAAGATCATGTGACACAATCAAAAGCTCCAGAACAGCTACAGCACTAAATGGACCTGAAATTGTTTTGTCAACTGTTCCCGTGGTCAAAAATTCAATCTCAAGCATTTTTGTGTTTTAATGGGCAACTTTTAACAACTTCATATGCTGCTGGGCAGTGTAATCTACAACAATACATCATACTTTTTAAGCTGATGTGTTTTGTAGGTAAAATCTGAATCTACAAGGTAATTAGTAGCTATAGCCACCAGATAAAATGTAGTAGAGTAGAAGTATAAAGTAGCATAAAATGGAAACACTCAACCTAAAAACTGTAATTAACCCCTTTAATGCTCCTCAAGTACTTGAGTAGGAGGAAACACTTTACTTTAAACCCCTATTTAGCATTTATAAGCAGTATATAAACATTGAATAAATGTTTATATCACATTATAATGTAGTTGTAAACTGATATAAGTTTATTAATGTATTTGTAAACAGCTATAACTCCTCCTGTGGACACCCATTAGTGGAGGCTGCTGTATAAACAGATAATGAACGACAATGTAGTAAAACACAGTTGTAATAATATAAAATACGTCTTTATAGGAGAAGTTATAACTGTTGACAAATACAGTACATTAATAAACACTTTAAAATGTCCTTATAGCTGCATTGAACTACATTATAGTGTGTTATAAAACATTTATTCAATGAATATGTCAATTAATTGGAGCAAAAAAAAAGTATAAAGTGGCATAAAATGGAAATACTCACCCCAAAAACTGTAATTAAGTCAAGTTAGTACTCAGTTACTTTCCACCACAGGAGCGTAGTTTATCAAATATACTGGAGGACTTCATTTTAATGATGATTTGATGTTTTTCTTGATTCTCCTTTCTGATCCTGGGAAGACTTGTAATTTAGCTCAGCTGGATCTTAAAGAAATGGCTCTCACTGAGCAGAGTTCAGATTAACTTCACATGGTGACAGTTTATAGGCAAAATATGGTGCCTGTTAGCAAAACAAACCCTCAGAGAAAACCCCCCTCCGAGGGGGGACTGTCAAAGCCCGCGGTATGGGAGAAAGAGGGCTGAGAAGGAGAGCACAATCAAAGGCTGTTATTTTAATCTGTCCTGCCTCGGAGATTAGCCGACCACATTGTTTTAATTGTTTTAACTGGAGGGAATGAAACGCTCGCTTATAGGGGGATCCTTGGCATAAATCTCTCAAGTTCAATAGTTTCAAAAACTTGAGCCCCTTGCAACCCCCCTCTCCTCCCTCATCCCACCTAATCCCGGCTAATACCTTTCTTTCTATTGGCTAATGGCTGAGGGGAGCCTGGGTAAATGCTTCTTAAATAGTCGTGGGTGAGAATGCTTTCGGAGAATTAGATCCGTGCCACGACAAAGAGCGCTGGTGTGCGAGGATTTAAGGCCCGAACTGGACCAGGAAAATACTGGACTACAGCTCACCAAGGTGGATTTCTGTGCGTAAAAGCGCACCTGGATCTCACGCTCCTGCTCATGGTCCGGATCTCAGGTAAACAGCAAAAACACACACAAAAAAAACTGTTTTAACGGTGTTTTCATCACGGAAAAAGATCTCTGAATGAAGGGAGAATTCAAGTGATGATGGATATCAGTGAGATCCGGTTTGTGGGTTGTAATATTCGAGTTCAAAATGTTGCTTTTATGGCTTTAAGGTGCGAAACTGGGTGCAAGGTGTGAGCACTCTGGCTAAATTGATCCTGTAGTTTAAGACCAAAAACATAGTAATAGCGGCAATGATAATAACGATAACACTCTTTTTACTTTTGAATCTCCCAACAGGTTTTTTACCAATTTATGCAAATATATTAATTAATTTATAAAATAGAGAGTCCACAATCTGAAAAAAAAGCCAAGAAAAGGGAAAAACAGTAATTAAACAGTAATAATGATATTTAATGTTGGTCCCTCTAATGATAATGTTCTGTCGCAGATGTGTTGGCTTATCAAATCAACAGATAATAACATCTTTATTTATTAATTCCACAGTAATTAAACTCTGAAATATATTGTTAACAAGTGTATTTTGGAAGTTTTAGAGACTTTATAGGGTTGGAGAGTGGGAGTATCCTTCTTCAGAGTGTTCTCATGCCATCCATGTGAAAAACGCACATTTCAGTCAGTAAAATGAGTCTGTTTCCTCAGATTCAACATGAACTCCTTGAATTTCTGCGGGGCCTCCAGCGGTGCTGTGTACCCCCTCCACGGTGTGAACTCCATGCTGTTCGACCTGCACCACCAGATGGCGGAGCAGTACCGCGTTTACTCTGCAGCCAGCCCCGCAGTGCACACCCTGTCTGTGGCTGAGAGACTGGCAGGTGGGTCTTCATGGTCCTGCGCAGACCCGAACACCTCAAGTGACTGAGGAACTTTGATCTAAAACAGTTCAGTCTCAAGTTTTAAATGATTTTCTGTCTTTTGTTTTCACCACAACCTTTTGGCTGCTTATTAGTTAGAAAGCAAGATTAGAGTTCAAATGTAACTAATAAAATATATTGATTTGTTTTGGGGGTTCTTGTCTTAGAAAACCCTTCTTTCATAAACAGTGGTGGAAAATAACTTGTGCAAGTACTTAAGTACAATTTTGAGGTACACTTTACTTTTTTAGTTTCTGCTACTTTATACTTCTACTTCACTACATGTCAGAGGCAAATATTGTACTTTTTATTTACTTTTTATTTATTTTATTTATTTATTTATTTTATAACTTAAGTTACTAGTTACTTTGCAGATTCAGATTAATAATACAAAATGTAATCAAGAAATACACTGTATTGATTGATGCATTAGATGAGATAAGAATGTATTGATCTCTGGGGGGAAACTCACAAGATACCCAACAATTAAAGTAATTAAATTAGCTCCACCTTCATCAGCTGCAACATTAACCTGATGTACACATCAATACTACAATAAAAAAACACAATACATTATTCTGAAATGGGCTGTTCTTCATTTTACTTTTGTACTCGTAATTCAATAAACATTTTAATACAGGACTTCTACTTGTAACACAGTATTTCTACACTGTTGTACTGCTACTTTTACTTCAGTAAAAGATCTTCTTCCACCACTGGTTACTTTGCAAATACAGATTTTATATATATAAATATACTTTTTTAAAGGATTTCATTGCCCAGCAGTGTATAAATTAGTTAAAAAGAGCTCCGTCTCAACCAGCTCCAACACTGCAGTACTACTTAAACATTAATTGATCTTGTTACATTATTCTATTGATATGTACTTCTACTTAAGTGAAATTATGAATTCAGGACTTGTAATGGAGGACTTTTAAAGTGTGGTATTTCTACTTTGTGAAGTAGACAGTAAGTGAAGAACCTCTATACTTTATATGTGACGTCCATCTGATACAACTTCCACTAAAGCAAGGCCTCCTGTGACTTTATACTTTACAGATTTATGTCAGCCTGAGAAAGGAGGTAGCTTATTTTCAGCAAATAAAAGTGTGAATTCAGTCCAAACTGAGTCTAGGTGGGTCAAACCTCAACTGCAGCCCTGATAGAGCAAAATGTGAGAAATGTGGGAGAAAATAGCAAAGTACTTCCCTGTCATGCTCCTTATCACAGTAAATTAGAGAAGACTTTCTGTTGACTCAGAGTATATTTTTCTGATGACTTCTTTTTTCTCTCCGTCCTGCCAGAGCTGATTCTGGAGGCTCGGTACGGCAACCAGCAGAAGCAGCGCCGCAGTCGCACGGCGTTCACGGTGTCGCAGCTGCAGGCGCTGGAGAAAGCCTTCCAGCAGACACAGTACCCAGACGTCGGCATGAGAGAGAGGCTGGCCGTCTGCATCAACCTGCCTGAGGCTCGCATACAGGTTAGAGCACACTCCGCCCAACGCCTGACTGTCAACCTGCTGAGACCAACACAAATACTTCTTATTTTAAGGAATAATACAGTACAGCAAATGAATACATACTGGTACATGCCTGTATATATAGATTTATTGTAAAGTTATTTATAAAGTGTGGTCCTCATGTTTAGTTTTAGCTCAGTTTTTAGTTATTTATGTTTTCACAGTATTACATTTTTCTTATCTGCCTCTTTGAGTGTCCTACTGTGTTTGTTTTGTGATCCTTGTGTGTGATTTGGCTGCTGTAATGCTACATTTTCCCCTTTGGGATTAATTGATAAAGCACTCTGTCATACTCTGCAGAAATGACCCTGTTATTTTCTGCTGCTTTGTAACGTTACTTTCATTTTCATACCAGGATTCCCTCCAAATTTCTACACATGTTCACATTTTTTATTCAATCTTTTAAAAGTGCTTTACAAGGGTTTGTAAAGCACTTTGAAACTGCCTCATGTATGAATTGTGCTGCATAAATAAATGTACCTTTGCTTGTTTCCTCATCCAGGTGTGGTTCAAGAACAGGAGGGCAAAGTTTCGTAAAGGTCAGAGGTGCTCCCCGCTCTCCAGAGACCACAGTGTGGAGGATACACCACATCGGGGCAAGGTGGGACATGAGGAAGTCCGGACCGAAGACAAACAGGACATCACCACATCCCACGTCGACAGCAACATCCCTCCTCGTCGCTGTCCTCCTCCTCCTCCTCCTCCTCCTCCTCCTCCTCATGTGGATAAAACTAGGGATGTCTGCCCACCTCTCGCTCCGTCAGACTCTGATGTTTCACGGTGCCCCCTCCGACTTCACTCCCCTCCACTTTTCCCCTTCATGACAGGGGAGCACTACAGCCACCCACCTCACCAGCCGGTTGTAGGAGTGCTGTCCACTGAGCTCGCCCTCCCCCCGGTCTTCTGGCCCATCATACAGCAGCACAGCTCCGCCCTGGGGCTTCCTCCATCGTCAGTTACTAAAAACTGTAGCCTCTCCCTTCAGACTGCTTGTTCCAGTAAAGCTGTGCCTCACCCTCACCTGGGGCTGCAACTGTAGACTGCTACGCCTGCAGCCCGAGACCTCTGCTCCTTGTGGACTCAGGTACATCTGAAGCAACCCTGGGTGGAAGAGACGGGGTAACAAGAAGCACTTACTGCCTTGTTCCTGTAAATCTGACTACAGACAGTACACAGAATGTGAATCTTTATTTAGTGAGTTTTATTGAATGCCTGTCTGTCTAAAGGGTTGTAAAGCAGACTGTTGTTTAATCCATCGCATTTTGGTTCCAGGCAACAAGCAGTATAAACATCAAATTTAAAGACATTGTTGTCTCCTTCAGCATTATATAGCTGGCTACACTGCCAAGTAGCTACACAGTAATAATGATGGTAAAAGCATGTGAGAGAAGTTCATTATTGTAACTAGGCACTGCAACATAGAAATGTGAAATAAAATTATTTGTACCTGATTCTCTGTTTTCTTTTGGTTTTTGTGAGGTTTAGTGGAACTGCCAGTAGGATGAATTTCACTCACTTTAAATGTATTGTGGGACACATTTACACGACTGCAAGAATAAGATATATTATTCATACTAATTTATGTGTTTCAAGAAAAAGATGCAAACTATTCAGTGTAAGGCTTGAAAACTTTTATCATTTATCGACAGTGGAATTGCATTGCGATGATATAATCTGAACATTTTATCATATTCAGTCAGTTTGATTATTTTACATTTGATTATGCATTCATCTGCCATACCATAATATACATCAATATAGGAAAAATATCAATACTGATTTCAACCATAACGCCCAGCCCAAGTGTGATACCTGTGAGGTTCTTTTAGATATAAACTGCCAGCAACAAGTGGTTTATCTGCTTATATAAGTTGTCAAATTTTACTTGAACTTTGGTGTTTTGGGGGTACTGTTCCTAAGTTATAAGGGAGCAAACTTTCATATGACGGAGACCAAATAGTAGAAGGTTTGTACGAAGGTAGTTTTTTGGATTTTATTCTTTTTAAACGGGTTTATTTATCAACTCCTGAATCAGAGACCATCAATGTATGATCAAAATTCCTTTCCAATGTGAATCCCTGTGCTCTAATGATTGATTTGATTGTCAATTAGTCTGTCACTTGTCTCACTGATTTATGGATTCATCGTTTAGTCTATAAACTGTCAGACAATAGTAAAACAATGCCCACCAGAATTTTTTTGAGCCCAAGTCAACATATTTAAATTACTCGTTTTGTCCAAAACCCAAAGTAATGCAGTTCTCTATCATAGAAGACTAAGAAAACCAGCAAATATTCACATTTGACTTTGCAGATTAATTTTCTGTCAGTCAACTGACCAGTTAATCAATAAATTATTTCAGCTCTAAATCTGGTTTCATCAACATTTCTACTGTGGTATGGGTGAAATCTTCAGTGTGTTGAACTGATAGAAAAGATGAACAAACTTCAATAATTTAAATTTCACATCAGGATTTCAACATACAGTATTTGCTTTTGTACAAAATAATTGATTCTGTCCAAACATGACAAAGTGGGAATTGTCAACTTTTGGTTTAAGTACTGACTCAAAATATTGACTGTGGTCATACTTTGGATACACCTGTGGCATAATAATTTCATGTTTAAGGGGGTCATCTTTGGCACAATAACCCTCTAATTTGTGTTAAATTACCAAACCAAAGAACAGCATTGTGTTGCAGATGTTTACCAGGTTGTAGATGTTTGAATGTCTTAGCTTTAACTCTGTCAAAGTGTAAATTTATCAACCAAATCGATCAGTTTGGAGCTGCGCACTCCTGATGTTTTGCTTTATTCCCCAAGCCAGTTGCGTCAGATTTTCAGCGCAGCGCAGCGCCGTGAGCCAGCGTGACGCTGCGCCCGGGTATCGGCAGCTGAGGGAGGCTTAAAGAGACAACAGCAGAATCATAGCAACTTGAGGGCAAGAGAGACGAAATGAGAGAGATACCCACGAACGAAGAACCATGACTTCGATTGCGTTTCGATAGCTCACATTTAAAGGTAACACGCTTTCATTTGGCGACAGATATTTGTTGTTGTTTTTTGAAGACGCAGAACATGAAACGTTCTTGCTAATGTTTCGTGAGCTAGCTTGCTAACTGGCTAGCTGATGAGCTAAGCGGTAAGAGATCCCCGGCTGGCTGCCGTTGGTGTGCAGTCGGTTGTTTAGGATTAAGGAGTTGCCCGGCAGTGGTCGGGGTAATGGCTTGAGCTGGAGTCTGAACTCAGAGACGATACTCTCAGGTGAAACAACGATTCTTTTTATCACCTCCAGTCGATGACATTAACTAGTTACAGCGTCGCTCGGGACGTTGTTATTTCTCAGTTATTAAGCATTTACTAACGTTAACTAACCCGGTTAATGTTAGCACGGGGGATGTCAATCAATGAATATTTTATGTTCTGTCCTGCTAACAGTTAGTTGGCTTGTGTTCTTGTGTTGTTAACAGATTAGCAAACGTTACATCGTTAGCTGGTTTTTATCGGACGTTGGGCCAAGAGGAACGGTGTTTTTGGTAGCATAGGTAGCTAGCTAGGTTAGCTTCATACTGCTATGTGACATTTCGACTTAGCTGCAACGTGAAGATCTATTCTATATTAATTTACCGTTAATACTGTGTTTATATAGCACAGGAAAATGGTTGAAGGCAAACAAATTGGCTGCGATTGAACGATATTAAGCTAACTTGCTAACTAACGCCAAGATAGCCTGAGAGTATCTGGCCTTGTCCGCCGAACCAGCTAGTCTAATGTTAACCCTAGGTTTCCTGAAGACACGTATCGACTGGGTTTGCTTGTAAGATTATATTTCCTTTTTCTGGTCTCGTATTGGAAAACAAACTTCGTGCTATCAAAGAGAGAAAGCATGTACTTTGAGTCACCCGAAACTAACGCTAAATGACAGCTGCCAGGCACTACTCGGTAGCCAGTTAGCTTTTAGCTAGCTTTAATATAAGCCCTGAAAGACAGATATTTTGTACCACAGCGGGGAAAACTTGTCAATCTGATCCGAGTGCTACTGTTTATTGTAATTTTAAGGCTCTATAATGGTAGTTGGATTCATGTTTATGACGTTTGAAATCGTCTAGTGTCGTGTTATTACTAGCTAGCTAACTGTATTGACTACAATGTTAGCTGTAATGGCTAGCTGACGTTTGAGCCACAGTCTACCCCAAGATTGCGTTTTGCCTAGATATCAATCATAGTTTATGTATTTTTAAGTGCCACCTCAAAACTTGGAATATATGACTGATCACTTACTATGTTTTAAACAACTAGGTAGCTATGCCGAACAGCTGACATGAAAAACAATATACAACTTCCTGAAATGAGTCAGTCTAGACATATGGGCCAAGATTGCCAGTAAGATACCCGAGACAGTAAGTTATTTAGATCTTTGTTGTTTTTCAGGGACATCTCTATCATTTCTCATATTCTACCATTACCATACTCTTTAGTTTTATATGCATGGACTAGTATTGTTGTTGTTTTTTTGGGTCACCTTGACAAATGAAGTGCTTGGCATTGTGTATTTGCCATTTCAGTAGTTGTGATCATTTGACAATAGCTGTTACCCATCTCTTGTGACCAGGTAGTCTAGTTTCATTTCCCACAGCAAGTATTGCCATGCGTCATGCTACAAGGATGACATGACAGTGTAATGAATGACTGCATACCTGGCCTATAAATATGTTCTTTTTCTCAGGCGAGCTGCAGTGAAAGGATACACACATACACACGGTTTTCGGTGGATTTTTATGGGTTGTGTCGTTGTTTATTTACTTGCACATGCACCTCAAAACATTTCAGGCATCAGTAGCTGGTGTAGTTTTAATATAGCTTTGCCTCCTCAAGAAAATGTCATCTCTCCAATTGTTTGTGGAATAAACTTGGTGTGGAATAGATTCATTTTGATAAATATTTCACACAAAGCATTGCAGCAGCACACTTATGTCTGATAATGCTGTATTTTAGACCTGTGATTGCTAAATTAGCTCTTAGTCTGTCAGACACAGCTGAGCTAGCTGTAGACTAGACTGTATCCAAATCCCTCCCAATAATATGCTTCCCAATGATGCAAATGTTATGATGAGATGAGGCATTACAGCATTCATTGATCCGTGTAAGTGCCTTTCCATAGGAAAGAGTAGCTGCCCATCGCTAGTGCCTGCATTACCTGCTCTCTTCAGCACCACCAACATCTTAGATCATGGACATAGGGGAGTTGGGAGAGCCGCCCTGGACGGAGACGTCTGCATGTGATTGTTAGTGAAAAGCTGCACAGAGATGGTCAAGTTACACTGCCAATGAAAACTGAAATTATGGTTGTGATTGATGTCGTTTGTGTGTGGCATTGCGTCTATAGTAGTGTATGGCTTAGTCTGATATCTTGTTACTTTTTTATTTTCACTTTTTTTTTTTAGTAATCCTGGCCTCTTGGACGGGTGTTTCACATTACCAGAAGTGTGCAGATCTTGTTTTAGCCTGAAACTTGGCTTAACAGTGTTAGAACATTAGATATTAGTCTTGTTTAGAAGAATACAACTTTGTGATCTCTGTAAAATCTCTGTAATGCACTGTGTTTTGGGCTTTCAAAAAATAGGTTTAATTGTAGTAGAGATCTTTTTTCACATGTCTGAGGTCCACTGTGGAATATTTCCGCTCACATCGATTGCTTTATTGAATTTGGCTTGTGCCGGTCTGGAGCAAGATCTCATTTCAGCTGTAGTAAGGAACAGCCACAGTAGACATAATTTGATCTTCAAGTAAAAGGTTTAAGATTTTTTCTGAACATTTTAATCTCTTTATGGCCACGAAGTGTTATGGGAACAGATAATGATTGATTTGTTAAGTTTTCCAATATTTTGGCTTATGTTGATTCCTTCACAGATTGTAATTATATAGTGTTTCACTGTACATTTCATTGTAAATGTTGAATGGGATAGCTTCTGGAGTTATCTGTTTTCTTAATTTAAAAAAAAAAAAATGTAAACAGGCCGAAGGATATTGTAAGAATAAGACATGTCTGAGTTTATTTGTGACAGATGATCTGTGTTGTTGTTACAGGCTACATGGAAAACTGACTGATTTCTGCCTGCTTTTGCTTTTGCAGATCTCCAGCTGACATCAAACCCATCCGTTACCTGTCTTCCTCGTTGCTGTTTTCTATAACTCTGGGTTGCCTCGTCTGCTGTGGCCCTGCAACATGGAGAGAGTCCACTGTGTCACTGAAGGCTGACTAGAAGGAATGAGGCACTCCAGGAGATGTTCCCAAGTGGCCTTGTGGATGCAGTAGCTGGGTTTCGGAGTGCTTTTTTATGACTAGTATTGTATGTGTGTCTGTGGGCACATCCTAGCACAACCTGCCTATTCCTCAGGCAGGGGCATGCTACTCTGAGACTGGAGCTGGAGAAACACACAAGGAAGGAGCCCCTCTGGTAAACAAGGAACACGAAGAAAAAAAGGGAAGCACTCAGCAAAAGAGCTGCCTGACAGACACACGGGGCACTTCAGCTGTAGTTTCAGCTCATTTAAGTGTCTTCTGAACCATTGCACATTTTAACAACAACACCTTTCCTCTGTCCTGTGAGATTTGTCCCCCCTCTCCCTCCCTAAAGCCTCCTCTGTCGTTGTTATTGGAGTTTCTATGGTTTGCATGGCTGGAGAATAACCGTGGAGAGGCCAGGGTATCACAAGCTTATGGATTTTGACAAGAGAGGGGGCAAGGGAGAGACAGAGGAAGGGAAAAAGATGTCTAAGACAGCAGGCAGCAGGACTGGACATGGGGGCCGGAGTTCAGGGACCAATTCTGGAGTTCTTATGGTTGGTCCAAACTTCCGTGTGGGTAAAAAGATCGGCTGTGGGAACTTTGGAGAGCTGCGGTTGGGAAAAAATCTCTATACTAACGAATATGTGGCCATCAAATTGGTAAGTGCGTCCTCAGGGGTGGTGAAGTAGCAGAGAAATATGAACTCACAATTCCACTTTTGCACCACACCACCTTTCCTGGTGCATCTCCAATATCAATCTGCATCATATGTGAAGAATCCTGCTTACCTGATGTTTATTATCCTTGTTTTTTTTAGCAGTTAAAACTATTTTAAAAGTTTATTTTAATGTGCAGCAGACTGACCTAGTGCTGTTGACTCTTTGAGCTAAGAGAGGCAGACACAGGAAGTAAATAGGAATTGTTGTTTTTTTTCATTGGATGGGAACTTATTTTCCTTTTTTTACAGCATTTCAAAGAAAGGGCAAACTGAAAGTATTCTTTGTATTTTTTCATAAATAACAACTTTTAGTTCCTCAAAGTGGTTCTTAACAGGTGAGGCTTACTTGATATCGGCTGCAGTGAAAATCATGCCTTGAAGGTTATATGTTAAATTAATACACTCAATCTAAAACAGTATCCTTTTTAAGAGCTAAAACTTCCTACCTACCTATCCTACATTTTTCAGTCAGTTGAGTTTATGTCAATTATTGTGGAAGCTCTCCCTCTAATAAGCTCACACCACGCCTTATGAGCAATCAATAATTTACTGTGTTTTTTTTTGTTTTGTGTCAGCATGAGCACTTTTTTTTCTGAGCCACTTGTTTAGTAGCATTTAAACAGGCTGTGAAAAACCACATGAAATGTCAAGGTCTCTTTGTTTTCTTAGATTCTAGGCCAGCCAGTGGCTGCTCAACCATTTCCTCTGCACGTCTTTTCTTTGCTATAAATGTGTTGCCACTTGTAGCGCTTTGATCACTGGCAGATTTTTTTTTCTCTGCCATTGCCTTAATGTAAGCAAGGCCTAACTCAAACTCTAGTTAAGTAGTCATACTGAAGCTGATGTGTACTAGGCGTCATCACCACCACATCTGCACTGGTCTGTGTATGATTATCCCTACATTTGTATCTCCCAGCGAGGTCATTATCTCTGAACGGGCATCCACTGAAGGCTTTGCTAACCACATAGAAGGCAGAGGTTAGCAAACAGCTGTAATTGCAGTTCTCCTCTGCTCTGAAATCTTCAGTCGTGCTTGCTGCCTCTCCCCCCTTTGCCTGTGAACCCTCCCATCTGTTTGGGTATTTTTATCCCCATGGTGTCCAGCTATATCTGGATCTGGCATTAGGGCCATGACACTGCTCCATGGATCTTGTGGCCCACTGGACCCAACGTTTATCTGAATGTATAATGGTGAGAGGAGGAAGTGTGCTAATGGTGTCAACAAAGCTCGACAAGGCCCGGCTATTAGCAGGGCCTGATTGTGAGCGTTCAGATTTATTTAGGATTTCATTTTGAGGACTAATTTCAGATGGTGATTCATGTTTTCTTGTTGTTAATTATATTTTCGGAGCTTCAGTGATGACTCTTAATTGCTTCCTCTGATGTTCACGAGAATTATGTCTTTTAGGCCTACATTTTCAACATGAACTATACAGACTGGACTTGTTTAAGTAGTTTTCGGCCTGTACACTGGTGTTGTCACGCCTGACATGGAGAGGGCTTCTCCCTCGTCGATTCTCAGGCTAACCCAGACTCTGGCACAGTTGTCTGTCCACATGTTTCTGTCTGTCCCTGATCTCACAGCCCCCTCGGGTAACCCAGTGAATGTCACTGCCTGTCCAGTTAGGCTTCTGTTTCGTCAGAGGCTGTCACTGAGCTCTTCCTTATGGACCAACACAAATAACAGCCCTGTTATCTACGACCACCTGCTAACACATGCTCGACATGAGTAGGGTCTCCTCCGTTGTCTGTCAGTCACTTCAGTGGTAACTGCTCACTTGTAGATAAAATCTAAAATAAGTACAGGACTATTTATTGTTTATTTATAAAGTATCTTGTACAGTTTGATAAATCCAATTTTAATTGGATAAGAATGAAGAAAATATAAATAAATATATATTAAACTGTACAAATCGTATTTTCTGTGAAAGGAAGTAGTGTATTTGGGCTGCAGCTAATCATTATTTTGATCATCGATTAAACTGTCGATTATTTTTTTCAATTAATTGACCAATTGTTTAGTCTATAATGTGAAAAATGCCCATGACAATTTCCCAGAATCCCAGATGATGTTTTCATATTGCGTGTTTTGCCTGACCAATTGGTCCAAACCCAGAGATATTCAAAGCAGCAAATGCTTACATTTGAGAAGCTAGAGCCAAAGAGTGTTTGGCATTTTTGCTTGATTCATCCTGACTTGACATGATTAATAGATTATCTTAATAGTTAGCAGTTCATTATCTGTTGGGGGACTAATCATATGGACTGCAGTCCTTCAAATATTCCCCCTGTCATTAAAATCAAGTAGAGCCGATATGATTTCTAAACTGATCAACCGTTGGTCTCAGTAAAACTATAAGGAAGTATGTGAGCTTTATTAAGAAAGCAAAGTGTAGTTTGTTATCTGGCTGGTTAAAACTAGTTTAATCTCTGTCTTTTGTTGTAACGTGATGAATTGTCGATGTCTGCCTCTGAAGGACAGCAGGTAGTGCTTACTCAGTGTTGAGCTGGAGCCTTTTATGTGCTGAGTGTCTTGTGTACCAACTTGCAGTGTTGGGCATGTGGGTGGTGCCTGACTGCACCTGGGACAAAGGTGAATGCCAGTGTCACCCTGCTCCACCACGTGATAGCAGAGATAGAGATGTATGGCAGGGCAGTGCACAAGATCCTCCTGTCAGTGGAACTGCTGTGAATGTTGCTGCGAAAAGCAAGAGAGAAGGGGGAAACTGCTGAGTGCTGAAAGGTCGTCTTTGTTAGCAGGCCTTGTCGACACACAGTGGTTCAGTCTTTGGTTCAGCTGGATGCTTTCTCACACTGACAAACGCCTGTGTGATGGAGGCAGGACCATATAGCCACTGCTGTAAGTACACTGCAGGCTTTACTCCCAAGGGGAGATCCCAATGTCTTAAAGAAACAGCAGCATTTAATGTCTGCTTTATGTCGAGGCTTACTGTAGAAACTAGCACGCATCAGGCTCATTTAAAGGGTAGAGGGACACCACCATCTCCATGAATACACTCCCCTGGCATGGTGACGTAACTGTCCACTGAAAAAATGACCATCTAATCCTCTTTTTCCCCGAAACGTTTTGCACATTACTGTGTCATACTATTTTTATTTAACACTCTTGTGTAGTGTTTTCTCTCTCTCTTACTCTCTGCTGCTATCTTCAGGGTACTGTCTTATCAAGGTCATCAGCCCCCTCTTAACCCCATCATCGTGTTACCCTTTGGTGTAGGACACATGCACGCACCCATGTAATCCATTCTTTAGGCCAAGAAATCCAATTGAATCGGATTTCACTGACATTTCCACCAGTCCACTCTGCAAACAGTTCAACAGCAATATTTGCTTGAAGCCCCTTTTCATGTAGTTGGTCATTCATTGACAGATAGCTGGTATTATCAGCAATAAGCAATGAACCAATTTGTGGCCTCTTTTCGGCGACAAACACTTTTGACAGTGACAAGTGGCCGTAATATCTGCCCAACATGGGAGGAGTGTAATAAGTGAATGTTATAGTGTTGGGACTTATTGTACAGCACAGTGCCTTCCCTAGCTCAAGGAGAGGGGGGGCTGATATTGGAGTGATCATCTCGGGAGACAAACACAGTAAACACAGACCTACTGTGCATTGTGTGCCCGCCATGTACATACAGACAGCAGTGTTTCAGCCTATGTATCTTGGCAGTGCTTGTTCAAAGCACGGATGGATTTCAGACTTGAAAATTGCCCTTTGACACCAAAAAATACATTGGTGATCCAGGCTTCTTATTTTTAGCCTTTGACCTTGATTGCTCCGGCTGAAATGATGAGTGTCGGTGGTGGACTTTATCAGCTGAAGCTAATTAAGCTTAATTCCACGAGTTGGCCAAACCACAAAAGTCAACACTCGGCTGTTATCTGACTGGTAATTGTGCTCTGTTGGTGTCTGTACTGTTTACACTTGAGCAGAGATGTTTGCATAGATAAAGAAACACCACTCTGTCATTTTGGTTTTCAAAAGAACACTGGACTGTCTTTTGAGTGGGGTGTTGTTATCTAGGAAAATTATCTAGCTGTGTGCATCATGTAAATTTGAGACAACTTAATTAGCTAGCTAGGTTTGTGGTCAGGTGTGATAACTGGTGGATAATAAAAGATAACCGGAATCTAGGTTTAATCTTAACAGCACAGAATCAGAATCAGCTTTATTGGCCAAGTGTGTGTACACATACAAGGAATTTGTTTTTAAGTTGCTCTCTGTTACACACAGAACAATTTGCAGGAAGATAGAAAAATACATACAGCTAAAAACAAGGACAACAAACAAAACAAGGACAACTAAACATAGAACTATTACAAATAGGATTATATATATATATACAAATAGCAACCGTGACAAACAACATAAATGTCTAGATACAAGGCAACTGTTCTGTAGATTGTAAACAAATACAAATAGTGCAGAGTAATAACTGTTGAATGGGTCCTTACTAATGAATATTTTTATATGAGGATCAGGTCAAATGACGTGGTGTCCCTCGTATTGATGAGCCCACAGACAATTATCAGCTGACTCTGCAGTTCCCCTCAGCTCTACGGAGCATTTTAGCCTCTTTCAGGTCATTGTTTTGGTTTTCCAGACTGGAGATGTACTGTTTGGTTCAGTCTCACTGCTCTCATCAGTGTCGTTTCCAGCTGCAGCCCACTGTATGCTACCTGCCCAGCACCAAAGAGCACACTGACAAAGTTAGCAGAGATGTCTTCCTCAGGAGTTGGTAAAGACCAAAACAGAGCTATAAGGAGAGTGAATATTGGGCTTACAATACTGTATGTCCGTCAGGTTGCCGCATACCTGACTCCAAATGAAAGCTAATGTTGCTGGATGTTTAGATTGGCAAATAACACGTTTGCTAACATCTTAGCCATAGCTTTTTTGAGGCAGTGATAGGTCAAACCTGTTTGCGACGCTCAGCTTGTTGTGGAGTTCTGCTCCCAGGTGGCCAAAAAAAAGATAAGTGATGCTTTAAGTATTTCATAAAATGTTGTGTATTGCTTCCAAAGAGCATGTAGAGTATGTAGGCTATGTAGACTTTTAGTTTTCTCTGGCTGAGTCACTGATGCAGAGGCATAAGAGTAAGGTGGTTTATATGAGTGAAGCCACTCATGGTGCTGGTCAGTCGTGATGCTCTGAAGGAAATCTGAGGTGTTGCACTGAACTCTCCTGTCTGCCTCCCACTGAAGCATGACAAGCAGCTCTTGTTGCAGTCCAGCTCAGCAGCTTACACCAGCTCTTCATGAGGCAGTTGTCGGAAGAACTGTGAAGGCACAAAAGCTCTATCAGCATGTTTGGCTGGAATTAAAGTGACATTTTGACGATTTAAGTTCTTCCCTACCCTGCTTCTGCTCTCCAGAGAGCATGCTGGGCAGACTAAATGAATAAATCCTTGGATGTCAACAGCATGTAAAAGCCTACCTTCAGTCAACTAGCTAATCCTCTAATGAATCAGTAGCCAGCAACAACACAGTAAGTTACACAAACGCACATTGTTGCTGTGAGGATGATTTAGTAGCGGTCATAAAACCTGCATGGGAGAGTCTAAATGTTGGTGACTTCAGTGTCAGTGTTTTATGTCGAAATACATAAGTGCAAATTGTGACTGCACAAAAAATAGGTCTGAATATGGTGCAGGGTGTGTGCATGTAGAGCAGTGGGTGCTGTGTAATTGTACCTTTATACATGTACATCCTCCTTCATGGCAAAGCACCATCATATTTTCCATCAAAGAGTTTTTTTAAGGAATTACACGGACACCGTATTCTTGTATTTTCTAAATGACATGTAATGTTCAAGGCTGTAGCAATAGTTAACCAGTTTCTCACATTTTCTCTATTGTCATTATGGTGGCTGCCATGAATTCACACTGCTCTGTTCTCTCTTAACTTTCTTTATAGCATCATAATTGAAGTGGTAAACTAGAGCCAAAATAACCTAACCAGAATCAGATTATGGTCATTTGAAAAGAGCAGAAGTAAAATTGACCTCAGGTCTATTTTTGAGAGTTTGCTTTGCAAGACAAAATGTTAAGGTTTGGGGCTGGAATTAAAGCAGCTTCATACCATGTAAGAAATTAAAATATGTTGCTGCGTGGCCTGGGTTTGACAGGATATGTAGTGCAGACCATAAGGAATAGTACAGTGACACATTCATTTTGTTGTACAGACTCTGTAGTTCAAAAACAGCCTATTTTGTGGCAGATGTTTTAACATTTCATACAAGGAAAACCAAAGATGTAGGGTTGGATCGCTGTCCAGGGCCCTAATATTTTGCATGCTGGCTCTCTAACATGGCTTACTGACACATTTCAAAGGAACAGGGCCATCGTTAATTGTATTAATTACAACTGTGCTTTTCCTGTCAAACATGTCATGACATGTCAAAATGTCTGCTGTGAAAGAACCGCTTGACTACACTGAAATTCAGCTTTCATTTGAGGGTGTTACATCCACATCAGATGAACAGCAGGGATTGTCGTCCTTTTTACACATTTACCCTGATTATAGGGGAGCAACATGTTTTGGACTAATTAAAATTGGGTTGAAAATGCAATTAATGAAGTCTGTGATCAGGAGATATCAGCCAACACCTCTCTGATGATGATCTCTTAGGCCTGTACTCAAGCCATCTTTAATTCTTGGTTGTTTCAGGAGCTTTTTGCCCTCGGTCTAGTCTTGCCCTCGGTCTGGTTTTCACCAAGTGAAACTGACACTCAGTTGGTTACCAACTTAACAAGGGCCATTCCACTTTTTGGGCAAAAAAACCTGACTTGGTTGCTTTAGGTGTTTTGTCTAGGACCATCGTCCTGCTGCATTGTCAGAGAATTTGGGCAACTATTTTTATTAAAAAGGCCTACACCCTTAATGCTGAAAACCCGCAGTTTAACCTCAAGTCATTGTTTAATTTTGAACCAAATAAATAATGTTTATTGGACATCCAAAAGAACAAAAATAACTCTCTGTCCTACTATTAAGTGACTGTACTGTGTTATTACTAAAATCTTATATTGGGTACAAGCTCAAAGTTAAACAAATGAGGGAGTACAGAATGCAACACATTGTACTTACGCCACGCCTCGCTCCTCTATTAAATGACAATGGAGACTTGCCTCTTGGGTTCATGTGAGAGGAACTTCCCATGACTGTGTATATCACTGGCAACAGTGTGTCCTGTGTTTGCTTTCCTCTGACTGTAGCAGCTGAGTTCAGCATGTTTTAAAGAGCAAGCCCAGATATAACATATTTTGTGAAACCTGCTTATTTCACTAGCGCATTCAAGTTGGTTGCAATTTATTTTTGTGTTTTACGTTGTCACGGAAACAAATTGGCGGTGGGGGGGGGCGTATTGAAAGCTGATATGTTACATTGACGGACTTTTCCGACTTCTGGAGTCAATACCTAATTCCATTATACAGTAAAAGTCAATCAATGTCAAAATACAATCTGAAGAAATGCAGTTTTTATTCACAATAATTTTTGAGAAGTACATGGCAGCTCTCTCAGATCCTCCCAAGGCCTGATACTGATCCCAGATATTGTTTTCGAACTGCAGTGGAAGCCATCTTTAGTGTTGACAATGAGATAACACGATACACCATTAATTGTCTTGATGCTATCGCCAGTCATTTAACTGTACCACACCTCTCCCACAGTCCCTCCCAAGTCGTAAAATTTCAACCCAAGTAAAATGAATCATCTGCTATAAATCATGCCAATAACTCTGAATTGGCATATAAAGTGAACCCTGGCCAAAGGCCACAGTTGCCCCACTCCGGTCATCTACATAAAAATCTTGATTTGATGTCTGATTCTGGCTGATTTCAAGCAGTGCCGGATTATCACACTGGGTTTTGGGAGGAAGCTGATGGCTCCATCTGTGTTTTAAATCTGAGCTGAAACAGGAGAAGTGCTGGACACCGGCCAGCTGTTGCACTCTGACACCACTCGCTCCTTAACACCACCTCCCAACCATAGACACCTCTGATCATAAAGACTGCTGGAATAGGGAAACACACACACCACACACACACACTTCAATCTTCTCCATTTGTTTTAGCCTCACAGTTAGCGTCATTAATACCCCTATGAAGGAGTATAGACGATCTATGTTGACATTTGAGTTGCTCGTCCAAGATGAGATGAGTCACATTGCCAGTTGCATATTGTGAAATGGTTTTCTGGGAGTCAGGCAAAGGTCAGGGTCTATTCTGAGCCTTACGCATAATGTTGGGTCTGTTCCCTCTTGAACATGGCACACATCGGCGTACATATGCACCCGTTGAATGTCACACTGGCTTTCCAGATGATAAACCACACCACTGTTTATTTATGTATTACATTAGGTCATCCCAGCTGTCTTGTCTTACTGTACCATGCTGCTTTTAAAATGTAGGATATTGTTCATTTTACCACAACATAGCATCATGTGTCTAGTATATCAAATCAATAATTTAGACTATTGGTATAAAATTACCAATGGTAATATTAAAGAGTTTAAAACGGTTTATTAGACTTTTGACTGAAGGGCTGCAAGTAACAAGGATTTGTGTTACTGCTTAATCTGCCAATTAATTTTCTTGATTCTTGATTAATCGTATGGTCTATAAAAAGTCAGAACATAGTGCCAAAATTGCTTGTTTTGTCCAACCAACAGTTCAAAACACAAAGGTATTCAGTTTACTATAGAAGATGAAGGAAAACCAGCAAGTATTCTCATTTGTAAAGCTGTAACCAGTGAATTTTTACTCATGTTTTACATAAAAAACTCAAAATGATGCTTGATTTATATTCTGGTGATCAATTATTTGTTTTAGTTCTAGTTGACTGCAGTAGAAAATGGTCAACATCCCAAATATGAGAATTAAAACTGCAGCAAAATACATTTCTTGACTCACAAGATAAATAATTAAGATAAACCGAATTAGTATAATTATTTATGTGAGCATTGTTCCCCAATATCACAGGATTAATTGACATTTCTATGTTGTTTTTCATTTTGAATGCATATATTTTGACCAGATACGCAGCACGAAGTATTTAGGCTGTAACTGTGGTTTACTGTTGTTGCATGTCTGTTATTTGCTCCCCTTTAATGTTCTGGTTGCGTCTATCATTTATAGTTTCCTTTTTTCCTCTTCATTCGGTGGTCGTTACTCCATCCAGCCACTGAGGTCAATTCTGATGTTTCTCAGCTGTGTTGGAGCAGAGATCAGATTTAGCTCAGATGACATCATATGCAGAGTTGGGTAATCCCAGGAAGAGGACTTTGTGTGGTGCTGATGGCTTGCTCTATCCACACAAGTCTACGGGGGCTGCCACAGGTTAAAATACAGAACCCACCACCTAATCCGTGATGACATAATCGTATATTTGTACAAGCTTCAAGTGTTTTACTCTAAGAGGGATCCTTGAAATGGAATGCAATATTTCATCTCACACCCATCTCCGGGCTGTTGTAGCTACAGGATTTGATCCTACCAGGGCAGTATTTGCTGGCAGCGCTAATATAGACAAATCTGTAAGCTTTTTAGCTGTGAGCAGCAGCTAGTATCAGTCAGTTACCACTGTTTATATGCCCATCTCACCCATCGACCCTGCAATCGTCGTCGTAATTTAACTGAGAAGCCGGCCCGTAATGACGGCTGTAGAAATTGTGGTATCTGATTAGCTGTTAAAGCTGGTCCTACATTGTTGCATTTGAGTTTGTCTGTTTTCAGGCACCAACATGTGATTATGGGATAAAAATGCCAGAAACTATAGTTCTGGTAACACATTTTTCTAAACTTAATGTTGATTTAAGTAGTAATTAAAAGTAATTAATTGTCAAAGTTGAATACAAAGTGTAAAGACTTAATGGGAAGTAAAAATTTGATGGACAAACACAGATCCACAAGGCAATTAAAACTATTAATATGCAGACACACAAGATGACAAACATCCCACTCTTTATTACACAGCCACATATCTCAGTATGAACGTGAACATTTATCAGATACTCCGAATTTGTTGTGAATGTTGTATTTTATATGTTTTCTTTAGCAATGGCAACAATATCGATAATTGATTAAGCATCTAAGTAATTTATCAAGCTAAAATGCAAAATAAATCGCTGGTTCCTGTGCCTCAAATCTGACGATTTTCTGTTTTTCTCCTTTTTAAATAACTGTAAACTGAATATCTTTGGGTTTTGGACCGTTGATTGAGATAACAAGTAATCGAAAACATCACCTAGAGCCCAGGGAATGTGTCATGATGATTTGTCTCTATTTTCTGACAATTTATCAACTAAACGATTAATTGATTCATGGAAAAAATAGTTAATGAATTAATCAGTAAAGAAAATAAACATTAGTTGCAGTGCAAATGCTGCTTTTAACATCATTTTATAGACAGCTGAGTGTGAGCTTTTTGAACAAAGAAATATTAAAATATATATACGTTCTGTCATTCAGATGTCAAACAGACATAAACTGGCCTGAACAGCCACAAATCGGAACAGTATCAGAGTTCACAGTAAGGATCCACCTACTGTAGGCCGCATAATTGCAGCAGAATACATCACAATGGTGGTGGCAGTCATGGCACGGTAGCAGGGTATATCACTGTATCGATCGTCTGTTGCAGCCCTAGTGGCTAGTGTCATGGCACTACCTGATAAAGGTTCACATAAGTCCCTAAACTGAATAAGCTAGAGAAATTGTTTCTCTCCACCAGAATACAGCAGCTGTGATTTTTGTTGGAGCACATTATTGGGTTCTCATGAGGCTGGAATTCAAATTTTCCTTGATCCATAACATGTTTTGTTGCTGGTCTCATGCAGAGACCCAGTGTACAAGGACAATTTGGTTTCAGATACATTGAACAGCTGAGGTGGAGAGGTTACTGTAGCAGCAGGTCAGACAGGGAAGGGCCCTTCTGCCCTGTGGGTCAGCTGCCCTGGACACAGGCCAGGACACTTGGCATAAAGCTGCTGTCTGCATGACACCAAACGATGTAACCAAAACTTCCACTTCAGTCAAGTATTGCAAACAAGATGAAGTTAAAGATGAATTGTTAAGTCAACAGTTTTTGCTTTTATTTTGCCCTGCAAATGTTGCAGATGTTTTTATGATACAAATACCAAAGGGATGAGGTGACAGGTGTAGCTGACTTCAGTTTTTGAATATGCTTAGGAGACATAAACCCCCAATACATTCCCTTTTACAAAATTGCATCTGCGCGTGCATGCCATGGCAGGGAAGCATATCAGCACAGGGAGCAGATCAAAAATGATTTGATATGAGCAGGAGTTTTGAAAAATCCTTGTCATATGCAAAAATGTTACGTCAGACATTTGCTGCTTGGCCCTGGTCATTTACACAGCCATAGCTTAGCCCATCTGCTGCGAATAGAGATGACTCTTAAGTACGTAAAGCTGCCATAAGCCTCCGTTTCCTATTGTAAGCTGTTTTAAAGGGTCCTGTGGTTTGGCGCCATCTGTTTTGACTCATTATTTATATATTTCATATTTTCTTTCCCTCTCCCTCCCTGGCATGGCCTGACTTGTTGCGAGACGTACTCGTTGTCCGTGTTCATGTGGGAGGTGGATATCGCTACAGCAGTTCCCCACTCCGCCTCCCAGACTAGTCACGTGTCCTCCTCCTACAGGCCTCCACTCCCTTGTATTGCCTCCTGTCTTTCACTCTCAATTTCTAGCCCCCGGCATACAGAGCGGCTTCTTACTTCTCTGGCACCCTTCCTTGTTGGCATCATGCTGGAGCAGGATGCTGAAACCTTTTTTTCCCCATAGATAATAGAAAAACATACGTGTGTAGGCTTTTGTAGGAATGTTATTAAGTCACTTGAGTTCTCCATATTTTCCTTGTTGGCATCATATGGGAACAGGCGAATGCAACTGTTCTCTAATCGATTGTAGAAAAACACATGTAGTCACATCTTTATTGCATGTTTTTTCAAATTATTATAAGCTTATGCACGTCCTTATCTAATCTCGTCACCTGTCACCTGTTTCTACTGTTAAACTACAAAGTTCCTGCTGTGTTTGCCAGAAGTATGTTGTTGTTCATAAGATCTAACATTATACCCCATTGTTTTATGTTTTTCTCTCTTTTATTATTTATTGTTTCGCTTTTATTTCAAGTGTTTCAAAGTGACTGCTCGGCAAAAAGTGCTGAAAATGCTTATTCAACTTAATCAACTTTTGGTAATGTAACTGAACCTCGCTGGCACTGTTAACAATTCCCCAAGGGGCTTCTCAGTAAAGGCCCACCGTTGCATTCACTTTCCAGCGTAATTGCAATGAAGTGTTGAGATAGTAGATCAGCAGTAGATGAACACATCGCAGCAAACAAACGGAGAATAACAGAAAAGGTGTGGTGGGACGCTCAAGATGTATTAAGTCTGGGGCTGCTTTACTGCTGGCCACAAGGATACATTTTGCCTCAAGTATTACTGCAAAGGCTCTGTGCAGTGAAAATATTAGTCTAGATGTTTGTTTTTTCCCCATAGGGTTTAGTTTTAAATAAAAACAAAAAACATGTCTCTTCCTAGTGTTTGCATGTTTTCTGCCTGCAAATGTAGCTCCCTCCCCCAGAAGACATGCAAACACAACATAGAGAGGATCACGGGGCTCCAGCTCTGTCTCCCCCCCCCCAAAAAAAAAAAACTTCAAAACATCGCTGGCCAGAATCCAGAGCGGCTCATGCTGTCAGAATATATGTGAAACTAAACATGGCC
The DNA here is from genome assembly GCA_003416845.1 of Oplegnathus fasciatus. Classification (NCBI taxonomy): domain Eukaryota; kingdom Metazoa; phylum Chordata; class Actinopteri; order Centrarchiformes; family Oplegnathidae; genus Oplegnathus; species Oplegnathus fasciatus. The sequence continues at coordinate 208,095 of NTHP01000705.1, forward strand.
AGTTGAAAAACAGCAGATTTTTTGAGTTCTTTCTTTGTCTTATTCAACAATTTGAATGAATCAAGCAGATAGTGTTGTTTTATAGAAGGCGGGTAGAGACACAATTAAGGAACCCTTTTATGTTTTTTCCACAAATGGGACAATTGAATAAATAAACATCTATGTGGGGGATATTTTGACACACAGTAAACCTTGACGTGAAACCACAGAACACATCTCATAGGACTGTGAACGGTCATCACAGAAGAATGGAAAGTCCCTTGTTGTGTTGAACACGGCTCCTACTTTGTGTGCGCACTCCTACGTGCTAGCGGGGCACCAGAAGAGAAAATGCTCCTGATTTGATAAAGGCCTAATGGAGTGAATGTGGGAGCTTAACAGCTTTCAGCTTTCAGTTTATATAATTTAAAATACAAGTGCTCTGGAATTAGATGCGCATGGGAAACAACTTTTTAAGATTAAATCTCACTTCAAGCACCCCTTGAGAAGTTGTTAGACTAAATACATTTTTAGGCAAGCATCACTCTCTGTGTATCTTTCATAACTAATTGTCCCACTAAATACAAACATCACCAACATTTACTGACTCATGATTGAGGTTATGTTTGGCTGTTTCATAATGTTAGGCACATCAGAGCTTATTTTATAAATTTGACAAACAATATAATGTGCATATGTGGACCCTTGGCAGTGTGTGAAAAGGGGGCTGCATACTGCTATTGCGGACAAGGGCTTTAGCACAGGCTGTGGTGCAGCTATTGAAGATTAAGGAAAGGAATTAAGTTGGGTGTGTGTTTGTTCTATCCTCCTCACGTTTGTCTATAATGCCCCTGTCATCATGAGAGTGGGGTTAATCAGATTACATTTTAGTTTGTAAAGCTGGAGCTGGAGCGATATAATGAACAATATGTCCCAGTGGGTTGATTATCAGCCATGTCATCACAAAAGCCTGCTGTTCACCAGCTGGAACTGCTCTTTATCCTCTCACATGCCACAAGTCTGACCTGAGACTTAATTTAAGTTCTGTTAGGCATTAAAAGAAGGACGACATTGTGCTGTAGGTATTTAAGTTAATTGCAGAGGCCGAGGGAATCGTGTTGATGTGTATGCAAGGTTGTCACTCACAAACTGCTTTCTTCCCTTGGGGTAAAGCTCTTAACACAGTCATTTGTGCTTTTGTGGTGTTGTAGCGAGTCCATAATTTCCCTTCATTGTGTGAAAATCATGCACATATTGGTGTTTCAAAATTACTTCAATTTCAAATGAGCCTTTTCTTTGTGTTTTGATTTTCCCATTGAGAGTAATTTACCCCACAGGGTTAACTGAGCCAAACAACCAACAGGTCATTGTAGATAAAAAAAAATATTGACATTGTGCTTCAACTGATTTGTGAGCTATGTAATGTTTTACACTTTCTTTCTTTCTTTTTTCTCTCTTCTCTTTCAGGAACCTATAAAGTCCAGGGCGCCACAGCTCCATTTGGAGTATAGATTTTACAAACAGTTGGGAAATTCAGGTAAGAGAGATGCAATCTGTAGGTTGTTAGTCTCATGCAGTTCAATGTGAACAGGCCTTTTCACACTAGATTATGCTGCACAGGAAGAGAAAACTTTATATTTAGAAAGAGACACACAGACAATCATGTGCACCCTAAGGTGGATAAATGTGATAACACTGTTTTACATGTGAAAATGACTTCCACTCACATGTTTTCACATTGCTTTTGTGTTTGAGAATTAATTAAGTTAAATTGGCTGATTTTAAATCTAATGCAGAGTTTACAGAAGACAGGTCTGGTTGCAGTAGTCTCGTCTGGTCTCATGAGTGTGACACTACCGGACTTTGTAATCAGGAATAATGGCTGCTTGGAAATGGATGCCTTTTATGAGAACAAATGGTTTAGAGACAGAGGAGGACAAAGATTTAATCCCTAAAAATGTTGACACTCCAATATGGAGTTGGCTAAATATGTTGACTTTACTTGGGTGAGTGGATTTTTTTTTTATTTTGAAACCTTTTTTATGCCATGCCACTTGTATTTAGCTTGTGCAAAACAACTTGTTTACACCGAGGATTGTGTACTGTATTGCAACAAATGTGGTCATATCCTACTATTCTGTCTCTCATTTTGGAGAAATGGATTTAAGTGAATACTTAATTTAACCTATATATGCCAGGTGTGCAATTTGGTTGTTGTGCAGCTGTTGTTCAATGAGATTTTCATGTTGTTTTGGTACAAACATGATTTACCTTCCTCTGTAGTCGTCCAATTAGCACAGATTGTCCCATAGGAGTGTGGATGGAAGGCAAAAATGAAGAGGAAAGGATGCATTTTCCAATGTATCTGCATTAGTGTGGACATGTAACATCAGGGGAACAGACACGTGAACACAACTTCAACAGCTTCCATCCTACTTGAGGCTAAATTGCACACTGTGTGTTTGTTTATCTTTCCAAATCTGTGGGAGCCAATGGGTGCTATGAACGCCTGCTTCCTCTTTTCTAATCCCACCTCCACAGTACCCAGAGTCTTTCCTCTCCTACAGCACTGCCCAGAACATGTTAATGTGCTATCATGCATAGCTGTGGCTCCAGGGCAGCAGCTCTTTGATGTGGTCTGGCTGGTCAGCTAGTTACAGCAGGGGAGAGCAAAGGCAGAGTCAGATGGTTGGGAGGGACCGGGACTTGATTTGTTTCACAGCACTGCCTGGCTGGCTGTTTTTCGAAAGGCTCACCTGTCGTGTTTGTGTAGGTGCATGTGTTGATTTGGCTGGCTCACAGCACTCATGCTCAGTCTTTAATTCAGAAACCATATGCAAACATGTCACCGCTACTTAGTCAAACTGACAAGAGCAAAAGGTACAGACAAGAGGTCTGTGCAGTCTCACGCTCCTGCCGCTTTTTGCGCTGCAACCACCCACACCTGCATGTCCCATCTGTTCTTTTTTTGTCCCTTCTCCCAGACCAAGTCCTTTTATAATTGCGTAAATGCAGGTACCAAGTCCCAGTTGACGTTTTATTACATAATTTAGCTTAAAATAGGCTTACTTAGTCTATTAAAGGGTAACTACAACCTCAAATTCTGCTACAAACACTCCCTCCCAGCATATTTAAAAAATGCAACAGAGGAGCGAGCGAGCAAAGACTGTAGGTGTGTGACGTGGAGGGTCAGGGGACACGGGGGAGACTGAATGACCGCCGGTCAGTGTAGCATGGACAGCGATGTAGAGCTGGTAGTCAGAGCTAACCAGGCATGAGAGACTACTGTCAGACTCTCCGTTTCTCCGATAGAAAGACACAGAGTCTGGTGGAGCTTTGACAGTCACTAGAAGCACACTTATGACCCTTTGAGAGAGTTTCCAAGTGGGTACCTGTGTTGTTGCAGGCCCAGCGGCTGTACCACAACAGGCTCGGTGGGTGTGTGTCTAGGGGATTGTTAGCACATAGCTGTAGCCATGCTGTTTATCGTGTCTAACGTTACTGTTAGCAGGCCCTAAATATCTTTTAAGCTCTGAATGTAACACAGTTTTCGTCGGGCCCATGTGTTGTGTTTACTGCTGCTGCAGAGGAATAAATCTCGGAGGAATAAAGCCCGCTTATCAGGCTTGCTGATGCTAACCAGCAGCTATGTGTGAGAGGCACAAACTGGGGCTACGGTTAGCCAGTGTTGTGCTTTTTATACTTGGCGTGGCAACTGCTAATACAGTTGCAGGGATGGGGTCAACATATGTAATAGACCTCGGAGTCTTTAATTTATAATTTATAATATAATTTATAATTTGGAGTGTAGTTCCTCTTCAAGGTCTGTATAAGAGACCAGTTTTGTTTTTGGATCATCAGTGTGACAGTGGTGACCTAGATGGTGATCTCTGTATAACAATAAAGATTTGAAAACTCATATGTGATATATTTATGTGGGTATGCTTGTATTTATGTGTCTGTTTGTCATTTCAAGACTATTGCACTCTTGTTGCAGTGATCCTTCCCGTCTTAAAAGTGTGTGTGTGTCGTGGTCTAATTTAGTGACACGTGCCAGCTTCCTGGCTCCTTGTGCCAGAGCAAAAGCCCTCCACTGTTGATAAGGAGGTGGGGCATCAGGGCAGTCCTTGACTATTTATAGATGGCTCTCTACAGGCAGTCGGGCCTTTATGGTGTGTCTACTTGGATAGCTTCCCTAGCCACAGGATCCTCTGCCTCCTTGATTGCAGGGAAACTCTCTAGCATGCATTGCTAACAGGGTGTGGCCTATTTTTCTTTATGGCTGTTCTTTTTTTAATCTGTCGTTCTGATCTGTCGGCAAATCTTACGCAATGCATACCCACACATACATAAACTCAACAGTAACTGTAATTGTCATCTTCTGTGTCATTTCCCCTGATTATAGCAGAGGATTCCTCCAGCCCAGGCTGGTCTCTCTCTCTCTCTGCCTCTGGTTGTTGTTTCATCTGGTGCATTGAACACATCATGACCATCCTGTCTTCCACTGAGACCAGTGCTGGCCTTCAGGTCTGGGGTTGAGCAATATGTACAAATTGTCCTAGCCCTTACACACAGCTAGAGACAGGTGATATGAACACGTAGGATCACTAAAATGGGTAGGCACATTGCAAATGGTAAAACAGCAATATACACTATCTCTATTATACTCACAGTGCTATACTACAGTGAATCCATAGAGGAAATGTTTGTTGATCCACGCAGACTATCCTATGATATTTTTTATCATTCAAAAAGAGAAACGTACATGGATATATTGCGTTTCCTTGGTCTGTGATGAGGCCTGTTTATTTTGGCTGAAACAGCTGGTGAGATCTTGCTGCTTTTTGACATAATCAAAAAATGTTCAGAGTCAACAGGTGGTGTGATGCGTCACATAATGTTGCCAAAGTGTGACTGACAATGACTGTGTGGAAATCAAGGACACAATTAATGATGAATATTTAATTCCCTCCCACTATGTTTCAGCCCGTCACTACTCACGATTCTTTGAACAGGAGTCAGAATATTAAGTCACCAAAGTAAAGCACAAAAATCAGTTGATGGATGAATGGATTATGCTAAACGCTGATTCATAATATATTTATCCTGTGTTAAGGTTAGACATTGTCCATTGGCTGAGCCAGAGACGGAGACACTTTCAGTAGTTTAACTATTATCTAAAAACAGAGCTTTAATTTTACCACTCAGTTGAGCAGAGAGCTCCTGTCTCTAACTGATGACCGGCTGCTGCATGATGACATGACAGGGAGGCTCACTTGACTGTCTAGCATGGGAGGAGTCAAGGCGATAGATTAAATCTACTTATGTTGTCAACTTGGCTAAATGGGCACATGTGACCCTGATAGTCCTGCACAACCCAAGAGCCTCAAATATGTCACAGCGTGGACTGCTCAGTGCTTAACGCCCAGGAGGAGCTTATCTGCACACTGTTAATTCTCTCCTGTCCCGAACAGATCCCAGCTGTTGGGAATCCTGCCTCCCAGCAATTGACAATAGATGTGGCTTTTCAGTGGCTCTTGTTTCTTAATAGCAGTACTACTAATTGCCATATAGTTATTAAAATGTGCTGGTGATAGTAAAGCAAGTCTTGTACTAGTCAACCAGAGAGTTTGTTGCTTCTTCTTCAGCCTCTTTACCTCTGTGGTCAAGGGAATGGCTTCAGAGACGTGATGCAGTTTTTATTTATTTTATTAACTCATTTAACTGTATTTCACAGGCCGACTTAGCTCAAGGATACATGATTGCATGGATGTTAGTGTATTCAGTGTCATATATAAGGAGGTTTCCTCTTGTATATTATTCAGTGATGGGTGCCAGTATGCCTGTGAATATTCATGAGCCCCATCAAGGCTTTTGATGCCATGATATGCCGTGTCAGTGACACAGGGTCTGTGTTGATCATATCATTTCATGCAAATCATGGACTCTTATCCATGCCATGTGGATAATTTTACAGAAAAAAATCAGTTTATATGTGTACTGTTGTTGTAGGATTATCCTAGGTCAGACTGATAAGATTATTTTAACAACTCAGGGGAACATTATATAAACATCACACTGCCTGATAAAGAATGACCACAGCTTTCTGAAGACTAATCTTAAAGACAGACTATTTGATCTGATTAATAACTTCTTTTAGCCGAGTTGTTACTGGTTTTGCAGGCAATGAATGAAGAGAAAATGGAACGACTGCCCTAGTGTTTTTCTAAAATCTCCCAAACCATTGCTTGACTGAACTCTTGTGGAGCGACGGAGGCTGAAAGCTGCAAATATCTGGTAGAATTAATTATTAACTTAATAAAAAGTATTGCTGTTTTATCCC
>NTHP01000706.1:0-21451 GCA_003416845.1 Oplegnathus fasciatus
TTTTTTAACAGTGGAAATATTTTGTGGCTGGTGAAATTGAGAACCTCACACTCTCTTGTGTGATATTTGTTCATGAATGGTTTCATCTTGTTCTCATTTACAAGAAATACAGATTAATATCATTAACCACATCCTCTGCGTGAGCTGTGAAGCAGCAGACGATCAACCCATGGTTATCTCTCATTCCTTGGGGGCTTTTATTTATGATACATGTTTAGGAGCCATAATCACTGGATCCCATACCTTTCAGTTTCTTACGTGAGTATTGAATTGGACAACCACTGGACCTTTGGCCTTTAAGATCTTTGACTGGAGAGACCCTCAGCACCTCGTTAAGCAGAGCTCTGTGACTCTTATGCTCCTAGCTCACACTCAAAGCAAAGTCATAAAGACATGGAGGGATATGGCAAGCCCTTTTAACCTAACTTTTTAATCAGTAGAGCTGACTAGTAGTGATTTAGTTTTCANAACGACATTGTAGACGACTTATGGTAGTGAAGTGAACATTCAATTCATGGCCAACAGCTCTGGTGGACATTCCTGCAGTCAGCATGCCAATTGCATGCTCCCTCAAAACTTGCGACATCTGTGGCATTGTGTTGTGTAATTATACTGCACATTTCAGAGTGGCCTTTTATTGTGACCTGCCCAAGGCACACCTGTGTACTAATCATACTGTTTAATCAGCATCCTGATATGCCACACCTGTCAGGTGGATGGATTATCTTGGCAAAAGAGAAGTGCTCTCTAACACAGATTTACACATTTGTGAACAATATTTGAGAGAAACATACCTAGATTTTTTATTTCAACACATGAAAAATGGGAGCGAAAACAAAAGAGTTGCGTTTATATTTTTATTCAGTGTAATAAGCACAACAGCGCCCCCAGTGTATTGCATTGACATTATCATGTCACCACGCTCTTTGGGGACACAATGAAAATGAAAATTAAATTTTCTAACAATTTGAAAATGAAAAATGAAAATCTGTAACTGTTACAGCTCTGTAACTTGCAAATTTTCAGAACCCAATGAAGAACAGGCTCACTAGGTATCACACAGAGATAGAAAACCTTGAAGTCAGCGTAGTACAAATATCTACCTGTGAAATGAAACCACTGAATGTAATATTACAGCCAGTGAAAAAGTACCAGAAATTAGCTATTTTCTAAAAATTATTAAATGTTGAAGGAGTAATATTACATCATCTTTTATTATTATTGTTTATGTATCTGCAATGAATATCAACACTTTCCCATAAAAAAGTTTCAAGGAAATTAAAATAATCCTTCTTGGGAAAATATACAGTAAAAATGTCTTAAAAAGTGTTTTTTTTCAGCTCTGAAGTGATATTTAGCAAGATCTGTGGCACTCAGTTTTTTATGCAGGACCAAATAACTTCTAGATGTGATAGAACTATATTAATACTACACAGAATCAAAGTTTGGTTGCAAGAAAGTGAACGGAATGTGAATGGAGATATTAATTTTTGAAAATTAAAGATTCTTTGTTCGGGTAAAATTAATTTTTATTCAGAAACAACTATTTACATTAATACATGTTGCAAATTATCCTTAGGGTTTCTTGGATGTTCAGTACAAATATACCCAATACAATGAAAAATAAGCAGTGGAATACACATAGAAAGAATGGCAAAAATGATGAAATGATGACACAAATCAAGCAATATACACCAGTTTGTGCTTTCTATGCATCAATTCCTCTGCTACTCTCAACATGAATGTAAAGGAAATAAAGAGTCAATAAGAGTAAAGCACAGTTGCATCAATTATATTAAGGACTAAAACATCAGATCATAGACATGGGCAAAATGTTTGGTCTGTCGAAATGAAGTATTTGCTATATTTGGAAGAAGCAAGAACCCATTGATGAACTCAGAAATAGCAAATGACCAGAGACCACTATGGTGGGTGACTGAACAATAAATTTATTTGTGAGAAAATGAGTGGAGATAATATGCTATAAGATAATACTAACCAAATACTAACCAACTGGACATTGGTGGACATTAATCTGCCAAAGGCTCAGCTACCCCATCCTTCATGACAGGTTTATTAATAAATAAATATTTTAGAAATTATTAAATAAATCTAATTTTAATTTTTACCTTTCAGGAAGGATGGGGTGGCCTAGCCTTTGGAAGATTCATTTTCACCAAGTGGGTTATTGGTTAAATTTCTCTCTCTCTCTCACACACACACACACACACACACGGAGGGGGCGTCTTCTGCTTACATCCTCAGAGAACCTTCACTATATCTGGGAGAATGGCCCGACATAGCTAACTATCACATGATGACTTTAAACACAGTATGATCTAATAACAACAGTACACACATTAGCCAACAACAACTTATCTGCTTCTGGTGAAGTCCGGGGAATTGAGCATCTGAGTCTCCGTAACCAGGGCAACAATGACGTTGAGTGACAGGCAACTTGCCCGTCATTGTCTTTCTGATTCAATACTTCTCCACTATGTCCCTGAAACTCTTTTGGTTTTATTATTCCTCATGTCATTCCAAGCATGTAGTATGTAGTGTATATATCAGAGAATAGTGTGAAACACTGGACATCCGCATCGCATCCGGTAGTGATTCAGTAAGGGACAGTGCATTTTATTTTTCCATACAGAACAATCCTGTATTATACTGGACGGGTGGAAACCCTGTGGCATCAGTTGGGACACTGTTGACAGTCAAGGTGTGTTGACGCTTGATTCCTGTGAATTCAGAAAGATTAGTGACATGGTTTGCCATGAAGAATTCACAGGTATGAAGACTGTCAAGTCAACAGTGTCTCTGATGCCACACCTCAGTAATGAATTGATGGGATATGAGGTCTTCTTCCAGGACAGAATAAGAAAAAAAAAAAGGTCCTATCTGCATCTAGATGAGTCAAAAGTCAGACCCTCCAGTCAGCTTAAAATCTCACTTTCAAAGTAAGCTGTCACATTATCTTCCACCAGGTTGAAACAAATGTTTGTTGCCACTAAAATTACTTTCCATTCTGGATCCAACATCATCGCCATCACACTTGTCAAAAAACAAAATGAGAGCTACATCAGCTGTCAAATTACATTTTACCGTTTTGTTTTCTTCATCTGTTCAGTTTTAAGGACCGGAGCAGAGGGAAACGGTTGGGCACAACCAAACTTGCTGCTCAAAAGTTGTTTAGATCACTATAGCAACACGTGCAGGGGGTTTACAACCAAACGTGATAGTTAAAAAAAGTTGCAAGGGATTGGGCTTTTGATATGTTGATTGACAGCGAGATCGACCAATCAGTTCGTTTGCTAGCCTCACTTAATGAACCAAATCACTGAACGAGGAAGCGACATCCTAACTGAAGACCCGCCTTGATGAGAGGATTGACAGATTACATTTTCATTGTGTCCCCAAAAGAGTGTGGTGATATGTAAATGTAAATGCAATAGACTGGGGGCGCTGTTTTGCTTATGACATTTGAATATTGTCCACTGTAGAGCAGGTTAAGTGAAAATGAAATGTCAAATGCTTTTTTGCATTTTCATTGTGACTTAAATATTGCCTGCATAAATGGAAAATCATTTTACATTCTTTATATTGCATTTTAATTTTCAAATTTGAATTAACATTTGAATATTGTCCGCTGTAGAGTGGGGTATGACATATAAAAATGAAATGTCAAACAGCTTTTCCATTTTCATTTTAATATGGTCATAGAACGGCCATACAAGTATGTGAAAATGATAATGCAAATTGGATTATTGTATTTTCATTTTCATTTTTACCAAATAATGCATACATATCTGGAAAATTATAATGCTATTGTGGAATTACATTTTCATTTTCAAGTTTACATTATCATTTGAATAAAGCCCCCTATATGGTTCCACAGTCACTGTGTTTAGATTTGACTGAGTTATGACTCTGAGAAGAAGTTGTGTGACATTTGTGGTAAACTGAGGTTTGATTAGGTTTAGGCACAAAACAACTTGGTTAGGTTTAGGAAAAGATCACGGTTTGGGTTAAAATAAGTACTGAATCCAATTTCCCATCTGTGTAAGTGGGGGCGGCTACAGCAACTAGGTTTACTTCTCAGCTTGGACCCTGTTTGGACATAGCTTGATTTTTTGCCAGAAGTACTGCATACTGTGTTTGCTATTGACCTCTTTTGAAACAGAACTGACAGTTTTGACCTGAATTTCCCCCTGCAATAAAAACGATTCTATTGAGATTTGAGACACTAGTTTCAAGGTGTCATCTGGAATTCTGAACCAGATAAGTCCCAGAGAAACTACCCTAGAGTACCCCGTTACGGCCTTCCAAAACATCCCCCATATGTCAGGACATAATAATCCACCAACACTGCTTCAGACATAGTTTTCTTGTGTACTTATTAGTGGGTTTGTGATAGAGAAATAGAGAGGAGGGGGGTAGAGTGACAAATTAGCCTGTTTGTGAGTGGGTGTGGGAGGCTATTTGGATGAATATATGAGGACAGGAAAGAGTTTGAGGGAGGAGGTTTATGTTACAAAGAGATTAGGGATGCAGCGATTAACCAATTTCACTATTAACCGCGCTTTAAAACGTCAAGGTTTTGTAACCATGAAGGCTCAGCTACACCGAGTGTTTCTGTTCTCAGTCTCAAAAAAGGGACATTATGGTACATTATTTTTCTATGTTGTACAGTGAGGAAAATTAAACAAATATAGACAATTGCCGGCACAACTGACAGACTGCAGGGGTAACGAAAACAAACCTGGTGCACCAGCTTAAAATGGTATGCGGCAACAAGTTCAGGTGAGCAAAGTTACATATACTGTCACAAGAGCGACTCCTCTCCTTTGTGTTTGAGGGGGCTACATTAGCTAAACAGTGGCTGAGGGACCCAACACTGGAGCTTTGTTTCCACCCAAAAAAAACACCTTAAAGCTGGAGTTGGTAAGATTGAGAAGAGAGTAGACTTAGCTTGAAAATTTGAATGAGTACAACTTCCAGCTCCTCTCCCGTCAGCGCCACGCTCCAGCCCTGCCTCCAAATGGTAAATGGACTGTACTTATATAGCGCCTTTCTTGTCTTCCGACCACTCAAGGCGCTTTACACACTACAGGCGCCATTCATCCCATCCACACACACAATCATACATTGATGGGGGAGGCTGCCATGCATTGGTCTTCTTCTGCTTACTTGTCCTTGACGTGTAAGCTGTTATTGGCAGTTGTTCAAAAAATGTCCCATTTGACTGAAAGCCCATCTGTCCGACAGCCTGTAATTCCCATTGCTCCAACGGCCCATTTATCTGAAAATACACACTCTCCCTGCAGTTAGGAAGAACCTACCAACTACACCATTCACTCTAAACAATCACCCAGGTGTGTCCATGAAGAAAACGTGAATACCTTGTTCTTCTTAGGGGATTAGGGTTAGGGTTAGTTTCTCATACAAACAAAACTGACAGGACAGAGTGAGAGTTTTAGCAAAAATGCCGAAAAGTTATGCGGATTACCAACTTCAGCTTTAAGTCGTTGATATGGGAGTATTTTGGATACACAAAGAATGACCAGGGGATTGTTCAAGAAGACAGATATCCAATCTGTAAAACTTGCCCCTGCTAAAGGGTCCAACACCTTGAATTTACTGCAACATCTTTGAGAACACCATCCAGCAACACATGCTCAAGTGAACATGTTGAAAACTGGCCTGCTTCTTGTTACATCTCACACCCTTCATAAATACTCTTCTGCATTAGGCCTGTATCTGGAAACAACAGGATTAAATAAAATTATGTTGTTTTTAAAATATCTTGTAAGCCATTGTTTTACTGCGTAATTTTTTGTTGAACATAATGAAGTAGAGATAAGTAGCCAAATAGTGTAAAATAACATGACACTGTGGGTTGGTTTTCCTCCTGTCCTCCCCAATTTTTTGAGTTACCAGCCACCACTGTTAAGCCACATATTCAATGTTACAAGAAAATAGTTACATCTGATTGGTAGCTAGCAAACGTTAACTTTATTTTTATTTAACCAAGGGTTAAGAGGAAAGTGGAGTTAGCACAACCAAATACATAGTGACAAGCCATAACTGCTAGCTAGCTCGTAGGTCCTGAGTGCCGGTCGGTAACTGGCAGAATTTATAGTCATGGGGGAGGGACATAAAAATTCGAGAAAGCATTTCATTGGACACAAAATTAGTATACACCCCAGAGTGCAGGATGAGTCATCAACATTTTTTTTATCGTTTTCCAGGAAATTACATTAACCATTAACAGTACCTACAAAATGACTTTTTTGTAATTGTTGGGCCAGATACTGGCGTATAGGTGACGTACAGTGCAAGACATATCACATAAAAACACTTCAACATCGATTTTGATTTCATAGGAACTTTAAAGAAANTTATTCTGTGGGTACATCCCATGTCTCTTAAATTGCATCCACATTTCCCTCACTTGTGTCCTTTCCTTGCATCTTAGTCCCTCCCACTGAGGATGCACGAGACGCAAGGAAACCATGTGAGGAGAGAGGAAACGAGGAAATATGTTTTAAGAGAAATGAGATGTTCTTTCCTCTGAAGCGTCACGTGAAGCTGATATCCAATAAGGTGGCGTGTTGGCCGGTAAAAGACTTCTGTGAAGGCTGCTCTCGTGTATCCTTGCTCCTCGATCCTCAGAGCAGAAATAAGAGCTTTGGGATGGTCTTCAACATGGAACCAGAATGACTTCCAGTTCAAGTGAGGATCGAGGAGAGAGGAAACATCAAATAAGAGACTTGAGATGCACCTCTTGTGTTTCTTGTGTTTTCCCTTTCCCCTGTGTCTCCTTTGCTCCCCTGTCTGTCCCTCTCTCTCTCTCTCTGTGTCTGTGTGTGTGTTTGTCTGTGATGTGGGTGTGGCACTCCACTCACCCTTCCGGCTCCCTGATTGCTGTTCATCCTCCAAGCCGCACACCTGCTATCCATCTACTCAGCAGTACCTCAGTCCTTCATCGACTCATCACCAGATTGTTCCATCACTCTGCGGTAGCAAACGCTTTCAGGCCAGCTCTAGATTTAGCTTTGTTCCTTGTGACTATCCTTGTGCTAACATCGTTTTTTCCTGTGCTCCAGATCCACTCTCACCTGCCAGCCTGCCCGCTCAGCTCATAAGCCACCTGTTTATCTGCTCACTCTCTGCCACCATTCATCTTCTATGTCTGATCAGCCACTGGATCATTCTCTCCTCGAGACCACTCTCCCTGTCCTGTTGACTGTCAACCCCCAGAGCCCACATCTGCTCCCTGAGTCTGACGTCTGCTTTTGGGTCCTAAGTTAACTAAACATAACAGTGTCACGTTCCGGTTGTGCCACGTCTCCATCATGTCTCTGTCACAGTTCAAATATCCACTGGAACTGATTCAGAAGCATCTTCAAGCAGTCTATTCTTGCAGATTTTCAGAGATGTGAGATTTTCTGACAAAAGTAGACCAGGATCATAAAGGTGATGGAGCAGAGAAAAGAGCCGCAAAGTGAGATGCTCACACCCAGTGGATATGGCAGGGATGGAAAGAGTACTAGAACATTACTATTAAATATACCCCTTAAAGAAATTTGTCTCAAAATGTACGTAAATAAAAGTAAAAAGTACATCAGTTACATTACTGCGTTCCATTTTTTAAAGGGGGGGAGAAGAAATTGCGTATATGTATATACAGTATAAACTATATATATATATATATATATATATATATATATATATATATATATATATATATACACACACACACATATATATATATATATACTGTATATATAATATGAATTGTTTGTGATTGGACAGAACCCAAGTATGTACAGTGGCATGCAAAAGTTTGGGCGCCCCTGGTCAAAATTTCTGTGACTGTGAATAGCTAAAAGATGACCTTATTTCCAAAAGGCATAAAGTTAAAGATGACACATTTCTTTAATTTTTTACGCAAAATTACTTTTTTATTTCCATCTTTTATAGTTTAAAAATAAGAAAAATGGAAAAGGGCCCAAAGCAAAAGTTTGGGCTGTCTTGCATGCGCTGCTCTTTTGAGGTCTATCCACAGATTTTTGATGATGTTTAGGTTGGGCGACTGTGGCCATGGCAAAACCTTCAGTTTGCGCCTCTTGAAGTAGTCCATTGTGGATTTTGAGGTGTGTTAGGATCATTATCCTGTTGTAGAAGCCATCCTCTTTTCATCCAGCTTTTTTACAGATGTGTAAGTAAGTAAAGCTTTATTTATATAGCACTTTTAAAACACACAGTTACAAAGTGCTTCAGAAACACATACATGAAAAATGAAAATGTATAAATAATGAAAGTAAAAGATGTTTGCTTCCAGAATTTGCTGGAATTTAATTAACATATCTTTGCTCATTGCGGCCTTTGCAGTTTTATTAGAACTTCATCAGTCCACAGGACTTGTTTCCTAAATGCATCAGGCTTGTTTAGATGTTCCTTTGCAAATTTCTGACGCTGAATTTTGTGATGAGGGCACAGTAAAGCTTTTCTTCTTCTCTTTCATGAAGGTCATATTTGTGCAGGTGTCGCTGCACAGTAGAATACTGCACCGCCACTCCAGAGTCTGATAAATCTTCCTGAAGGTCTTTTGCAGTCAAACAGGGGTTTTGATTTGCCTTTCTAGCAATCCTACGAGCACTTCTTGGTTTTATTGGTCTTCCAGACCTCAACTTGACCTCCACTGTTCCTGTTAATATCTTCATAAGTTTTTTTCTCAAACTTGTTCTTAAGGAAGGTCCTAAGAAAAGTCTACATCAGATTAATGACGTGTTCTAAAACCACAGGATTGTTCGCACCTGTGTTCTTATAATGATGAATCCCATTGTCCTCGTAAGTTGAGAGCGCGTACCAGTTGTTCCTAATTAGCATAGGTATTCCCCATAAAAGGGCATGAGACTACAGGGCCGTGTGCACACAGAAATTGAAAAGAAAAGTTGAGAGAAAAGTCTAGAATTCCCAAATGAAAATCTAAAGACAGTGGAGCACCGGACTCAAAACATAAGAAAAACTTCAGTAGTTCTGAAGTGAAGGTACGGCTGCAAGAAGTGAAAAACAAAAGTGCTGTCATATTTACTAGTGTTAGTAGTGGATATAAAATAACAACAACAAAAAAGATGCATGGGATGCTATTATTCATTAAGTGGATGCTGTATTCAGAGAAGGGCGCACATCTGATGAAGTAAAAAAAAACGGTTTCATCTCAAATCTGAGGCCAGAAGAATATTCGTCACTCTCTGCAAATGGATCTGGTGCTCAAAGTGGGCACCAGATCCACATCAGGTTCTCTGGGTGTTTGATAATGGCCCTAAATAAACATTACCCAGGGCGCACTACATGATGCTCACCTGTTCCTGTTGTCACCTGCCTGCTTTTCTCTGTCGGCGGCTAGTCTAAGTAATGAGCATGGTGATGCAGAGGTGCTTTGTTTGTGTGCTACATTAAGGTAGAGAGAAGAGAAAGTATCCAGGGATTTCACCGGGAATACAAGGAACTAAGAGCATCCTGGCCTGATGACTTCATTGCACCACACACTGAAACTAGTATACAAAGACAATTTTTTATTGTAGTGATTGAAATGGTTGTTCCCTTGGTTAAATAAATGTATTTTGTGAACATCAACAATATCTCCAAGTATCTTTTATTCACTGTAGAAATTCAGAATATAGTACTTTGTATGTAATGTAGACAACATGTGAATAAAGGGAGTACTGGCACTTATTTTTTTCCACTTCAAGCACTGAATAGATCTACATGGCCCTCGAAGATGCGTTCCCTCCTGCGGGCACGATCTGCAACATCTTGCAGAAGCAGTAAATATGCCATTGTGCGAGTAGGCCTCGGGTGCAGACTTTGGGCCTATAACTAGCATGACCAATCACTGATTATTGGACGGCATGGTTCCCAAAAGTGTTTATTTAGAGGTCAAATCTCTTGAGGTGCCCAAAGTTTTTCATGGTGCTCCTTTCTTTTTTTTTTCACTCTAAAATTGTACAAAACAAAAATAATACAAAAATGCTGCTTAAAATGGTGAAAAGAATGTTTCATCTTTAACTTTATGCCTTTTGGAGATCAGTTCATCATCTACTTACTTAACTAACTTCTATTCCATTCTATCTTTTTATACACTTTCTGTGTGTGTAGCATGAAGGGGGCTACAACTGCATTCTGTTGTGCAACTCTGCATTGTATAATGACAAATAAAAAAACCTTGAACCTATATGGAAGTAAAACTCCCACGAATGCGCTGACTGCAGCAGTGTTGTTCCGCAAATTATAAACTGAGTTTGAACGGTTGAACGACGAGATTTAAATCATAAGGGGATAGTTCAACAAAGGACATTCATACAATGTCATTCTCATGTCATTTCATGATTTCAACAGATCACAATATCAAAATGTCCCATCAAACCCCCAAAACAGGAAGAAGTAGGACTCAGGAGACGCAGCATCCACTCATCAACAAGTGACATCAGAAGCTGGCTTTTCTCAGAGCTGGATGGACCAGAGGCCTGTACTACGAAGCAGGATTCGGGTTTAGCGAGGTAACTTCAGGTTTAACCCTGGGTTTTCTGGACTATGACGGTGGTTCACTTCTTACCGGGGTACATCGCTATGGTAACTTATGCTGTGAACCTAACCTGCTCTGGAGCAGGTTCGAGAGAAGAGATCAGTGCCTATAAAAGCACCTCCTTCTGACCAATCAACTCTCTTGGAGAGTGGGATCACCAATCATAGAAGATCCTGAGGAGCTCGGCGCATGGGTTGTGAGAGGGCAGGAGGGCAAGAGTGTTCAGAGACCGGCAAAGGCCTTTGCCCTTCCCTGATGATTTTTTATAGCCTATAAGATACTATAATAGATTCTCGTCTGAAAGAATGACTTATCTTTGTCAGCTCCTTGAGCCGTATCTTGCCAGTGCTTACAGTCTCGCAGACTGGATGCATTGCCTTGCGTTACTTTGCTCATTTCATTTTTTCTTTGTTTTTGTCTAATATTATAGTTTTCTCTTTGTTTGTAAAATAAGCCGCTCTGCTGCCAGTAGACTTGTCCACGTTTGCGATTAGTCATATGCTGCAAACACCGCCCCTTTTGTGATTGGGAAACCCTGGGTTGACTTACCGAGTTGATAACCAGCGTCATATGACTGCTCAGTGAGATTGCCTTTGTTAGGTTAAGTGAAGCCAGATAACAAAATGATACCCTGGGTATGCTGAACTTGCTTCGTAGTACAGGCCTCTGGACAGCTGTGAACCTTCAAACTCTCTTCAAAAAAAAAGAGAGTTCAGTCAGACAACTCACGTTTATTGCAGCAACAGACCATAGTTAGAGTTTGGCGTCTAGGCTCCGACCTCATCATTCCCCGCAGATATGTTTACATGGAGATATTGGGGAGTGTTACGACCCCGAGGGCTGAGCCTTCTCTGGGTTTTCGTGTATGTGCTGTGGATGTTCTCTCTCCCTCTCTATGCTGTGGTGCCTGTGTGTGTGATGGGCTGCAGGTGAGCTTGGCTGAGTGGATGATTGACTGTGTGAGTGTGTAGGTTGTTCCAGGGAGCTGATTGGTTCCAATCTCCAAGCGCGTGGATTCAAAAGGCCGGTTTTCTCCAGCTCCTGCGGGCTCTCCTCTCTCCACTTCCAGCCAGACTGCCAGCTAACCTGTTTGTGTGTGTGTGTGTGTGTGTGTGTGTGTGTAATGTGTAAATGATGTCACAGCCCAGGTTTGGTAGGGGTGGGTAGCATTTTTGTTCAACCCTTCTTTTCTCCTGTTTTTGATTAGGAGTTAGGTTAGCAATTTGTCTTTTTGTTTCCCTTATTTGAGCAAGTAAGCTTAGGTTGCAACTTTAGTTTCCTTTTGTTTATTGTTTTGCTGTTAGCTCACCCTGAAGCTAAAAAATGTAAATAAACCGTTAAGGGCTGCAAATCCCTTGTTGCTGGTGGTTTTTGGGAGCTGGGAAGAGGGGAGTCTCATATTTTCATGTTGCGCCAGGGCTTCCCCTGAGGCCGGGTCATAACATGAATGATGAGCAAATATCTTAAACCCCCCAAAACTGCATAGATTCAGAGCCTGAACGCTGCTGTGTGAGGGTCTTCTTTGTGTGGGCCTGGGCACCAGCCGCCGTGTGGCCATTCCCCATGAGCACCTCAGCCACCAGGGACATATACTATCTAGTGAAACTGCTATGTGTGGGCCTAGGCACCAGCTGCCGTGTGGCCATTTCCCACAAGCACCTCGGCCACTAGGGGAATATACTATCTCGTGAAACTGCTATGTGTGGGCCTGGGCACCAGCCGCTGTGTGGCCATTCCCCACGAGCACCTCAGCCACNCCAGCAAACCACCTGATATGCAACAATAGAATTAGGCAGCAAAGCAGTTACAAGTGTTTACTGAGACATTAAGGGGTGCAGGAGCTGATGAGCTTTTGCGCTGTTAGGATCTCCTTCTTGTGGAGCCTGACGTAGCGTTGGTAGGCAGAGGATGACCAGCGGCCCAGGGATTTTAGTGTTGAGGTAGGCAGATGGAGAGCTGCGGTTGTTGCTGCGCCAATTCTTAGAGAGTGAGGGGAATAGCGTTCAGGGGGTAGGCCGCAGCTCAGGCAGAGATCACGCAGCTTTGAGGAGAACCAGGATCTTGTCATGGGTTTGCAACCATCAGTGATGAACAGGGGTGCCGACCGATGGGTCGGGGGGCGATGATGCAGGAATTTCATCATGGAAGAAAAAGGACAAAAGNGCCGAAGGCGACGTTGAATTCTGCCAGAGTTAAAGTTTTTGACAGTCTGGGGTCGCTATCTTTGAGCACTACAGAAAAATCCCCACAATCCACAAATCTTTTGTCAGCAGATTTGGAACTGCAAAACAGAATCTTCACCAGATTTACATCATGGCCTGTCAAAATGAGAGCAAATTAAACTTTTTTTTCCTTTTTTTTTTCTTCTTTAAATAATACATTTACTTTTTATTTATTTATTTTTTAATATAAATACACTATTTCCATATAAGCTTCCAGAATCTTAATTAGTAACATTAGCAGAGCAGTTATTTGCAGATAAACACTGTACCNGGATGTGATAGCTGCTCTGATGCGAGACAGCTTGTCTTGTGGCAGTGATGCTTGCATAAGCACACTATCGAGGGTTATGCCGAGAAATTTCAAATGCGTGGAAGGGCCTACAGTTTTGTCTTCTGAAAGAGGTTCTGAAAAGGCTTCTGACTGTGGAGATGCTGCGAGCAGGCAGAGATGAGGGAAAGTCAACTACTAGAAAATCGTCCAAAAGATGCAAGACAAAAGGCAGTTTGCATGTGTTGTAGAGAATCCAGCACAATGCTTCTGACAAGGTGTCGAAAATGTGTGGGCTACTGCGGCAACCGAATGTCAATTTAACAGAGGAGTAAAGTTTTGAACGCCATTTTACGCCGAAAAGATGCCATTGCGAGGGGTGAAGTGGCATGACTTTGAAGGCATCTGTAATGTCTGCTTTTCCCAGGCATGCACCAACCCCTGCCGACTTAATCATCTGCACGGCATTATCTACAGAAGCGTAGAACAAGGAAATTAAGCTATTTATACTCGGAATGGAAGAATCGTGGGGAGCTGAGAGGTCAATGATGAGACGTTTTTTGTTTGAATATTTCCTGGTAGCAACACCTATGGGGCTTACTCTGAAGATGGAAAAGGGGGACTTTGACAATGGACCTAACATGTATCCCTTTTCAACCTCTTTCGATAGGAGCTCGTCTACCACTTCTGGCTCCTTAAAAGCCGACTGCAGGTTTTTACAGACATGGGTCACTTTGGGGAGCCAGCATAGACCTGCTAGGAATCCTTGAACTAAGCCGGTGATGAGGTAGTTAACAAAGCATCTATTAGGATGATTTGCGGATAAACTTCGCATATAGAATCTCTAAAGACGCCGAAGGCGACGTTGAATTCTGCCAGAGTTAAAGTTTTTGACAGTCTGGGGTCGCTATCTTTGAGCACTACAGAAAAATCCCCACAATCCACAAATCTTTTGTCAGCAGATTTGGAANAAAATGAGAGCAAATTAAACTTTTTTTTCCTTTTTTTTTTCTTCTTTAAATAATACATTTACTTTTTATTTATTTATTTTTTAATATAAATACACTATTTCCATATAAGCTTCCAGAATCTTAATTAGTAACATTAGCAGAGCAGTTATTTGCAGATAAACACTGTACCCTAACCATAATTAAAACAAATAGATCTTATGGCAAATACACACTTTTTTATTTTGCAGAATAAAAGAACAAAATAGTGTACCTGCTAGAATCTGATTCCTAAGGGAATCGGGAATTGCTGCGGCAGGGGGCAGGAACCAAGAACCCATGGTTGGAGCTGGGACTGCAGTTCCCAGGGTCCTGTGGGGTGTGACGTCAGCAGGAAGCGGGGCAGCTTGAACCACAACCCCGGGTTGTTTACATTGCAAGCAGAGGAAAGCGCGTTGTTTTCCGGACTGAGCCTGGGTTTCGGGAATGAAGCCAAGTTCTTCCCCTGAGGACCGAGACTCACTCTCCGAATCAGAGATTGCGAGAGACATAGTGACCAACAGAGCCAGAAGGTAGGATGACAATCGCATGAGCGACGATGGCCGAGTCTACAATGTCTGAGAAGCTGAAGGAACAGGCAGCAATACTGACACAGGGCAGCAGCAGCATTGACAGGCAGAGGGAGAGCTGGGAAATTTTTCCAGCTTAATTAGACCTTCAAATTGGGAGGGTGTGTTTAGTGGATTGTTGTGGAGAGTGAGGCATATTAAATGTGTATAGCAGTGCAGCTCGAGTTGCCTGCCTGAACTAGCTTGCAGACGTCGCTCCATTTTTGGCACCAGTGGTGTAAACAAAAGCTACGGATATCACTTAGGGAAAAAACTCGTAGGTAAAGCCTCCACACTCTAATGATGATAACACTGCTTGCGTGTGTGTGTGTCTGTGTGTGTGTGTTTGAGAGAGCGAGAGAGAGTGACAGAGAGAGGGCAAGAGAAGGTGGAAGGTGGACTATTGCACACAATGTTTCTGTAAGTTATTAATAACTTACTCGGAATGCTGCTTTGTCAGTTTTTGACCCGCTCGCCCGTACCCACGATATTTTCTAGCAAGCTTACCCGAACCCGCAGGTTGTGGGTCGACCTTCGCATCACCAGCGTAAACGATTGGCCAAGTACCATCCCGCAGGAGTTAACTTCTGTATAGTATGGCTGACCAATCTTAATTAAACTCTGATTTGACTTGGGTTCTGTCCAATCACAAACAATAATTGTTGTTCCTACCTTTTCCATTTTGTGAAATGTTATTGTGTGTTCTGTTTTGTTGTTGTGTTTTATGTTTTGTTGACTTATTTTCCAAAATGTTGTGCAATATGTTTTTCTATTTTGTTATTGTGGTTTAAATACCAACGCCTTCTGATCAGTCATATAACATTATATTATGAAACTGCTCAGATATTTGCTATAGGTGGGTGGGAGGTGATCACAAGCAGCATACGTCAATCCACACAATGTGACACACTCCCACTTCCAGTATAGACAGGAAGTTAAAAGACAAAATAAAGGAGTCAGAACACTTCCTTGTTGATGAAAGGAATAATTTCAATAGACTGATATTTGCAGCCTGTGTGTGCAACTTATTATCAATTATGAATATGTAACCACCTTCCACAGTAAACCCTAGAATTAACCAGAAAAGAAGACAAAATTCAGACAATTAAACAAATATAACCTACAATAAATAATTGTAATAATGGTAGACAATAATAATTGTTACCATGGTGATGGCGGTGCCTGCAGATGCGGTGGCCAGTAGCTCCCATAAACTTCATTACATTTTTGTTTTAATTTGTTATTTTTTCACCTTTATTACTGAAGCATGCATTGCCTATGACAGGAATACACTCATCAACATCAGAAAAGGAAGTGTGGGGATTGGATTAAGTGCAGCGGACCTCGAGACGATCACTGCCCACAACATCTTCCGCACACCCAGCCAGACCAGCCAGACCAAGCACCACCGAAAGTGGTGCGGCCGCCCCAGGAAGAGGGGGAAGAGAACAGGGATAAGAGCTAAGCTAACCCAGCTTGGACCTAACTGTGTGTTCAGACTACGGGTGACAAAGCATCAGGCTAGTCATTTTCAATGGGAACTGGCAACAATAAACTACAAACTGACGCCCGACACTTGTCGTTGTGTGACAGGCGTGATGCGCTAGAAATCAAAGTTGAGCTGGCCAGAACTTTTTTCAGTGCTCAAATGACGCAGTGAAGTGTCAACCAATCATATGGTTTTGTTTCATCATTTCCACTCCCCTCCTCTCTCCCCACAATTCATGATCCGTTCAAAATGGAAGAAAACCTAATCCTTGCTGTTAACCAGTTCCCTGTGGTATTTAACCCTACCTTTAACCAAAAATACAGCTTGGCAGAGGGTGGCAGCTATTGCGGGAGTACCAGTTATGTTGTGACGTACATTTTTAAATGCACAATGCCTAGCTGTGATAGTGTGTTATTTAGCCAGCTGACGCTATGCTAGCTTTCTGCGTACTGTGGTGCACACAGGGGTGCAATGGGGCTCCGAAATGTGATGTTAAAATGGGGCTCAGACATTGAAAAGCATAGATATTTTTTTGACCACATACAAACTTTAGATGACGTTCAGTTTAGGTGCTTTGTTGCAAATAGCCTATGCCCTTTTCAAATAAATATAACTTGCCATAGATACGTAGCTAATATCCAACTGAATTCAAAAGAGTAGAAGTTCAAGTCATATTATTTTCTTTAGCTAAGCATAACTCTCCACCAAAAATCCAACTTGTGAGCACAACTATAATGTCATTATTTTGTTTTTTTGGTAAAATGTCCAGTTAGTCCACAAATTCATCTCCAATTCATGTGGGTGAAAAAGACAACTGATATAACTGATGACAATACACATGATCAAATGATGGTCTAATCATTATTTATTTAAGAGTTTTGTTATTAGATATGATTAAGTCCAGAATTACTCTGTGTTTCAATTAATGGCAAGTGACATACATACGTGTATGTGTGTGTATGTATGTATATATATATTTAAGCATTTTATGTTCTTGCAAAGGTGAATGAATAATCAGATGCTATCACATAATTGAGTTGACATTTTATTTGTATGTTCAGCTGGAAGCCACACTGAGCTTGGCAACACGCTGGTGATGCTGATGCAAAATGAGACTGGCCCTGTACAGCTGGAGGGATCCACTCAGCGGAAGCGTTGCTCAGAAGTGCCCCTGTTTGAGAAACAGCTCCTGGAGGCTCTGGAGAAGGTTGGGTCAAATACCACAAAGCCCCCTGAGGATGAGGACGAACTCTTCCTAAAGAGCTTACTACCAGTGTTGAAGAGGCTGCCTGCCCCAAAGAAGGCCGCACTGAAACTGAAAGTGCTCCAGGACTTTTATGACGCTGAGTTTAGTTAGTTAAGTTGCTGACGATTGCTCTCAAGTTTTTGCTGGTGTTGCACCGTTTTCAAAACAGTTTGTGTTGGTGATGTTTTTGGGTGAAATTGGAGTTCCATAATTGAGTAGAGAGTGGGTTGTGGCTGACAAGGTTGTGAGGGGTGTGTGTAAGCTTATTTCCCTCGCAGTTGTGTCAGCCACCTCCTGCTCTCCACACATTGTTTTCTTTTTGCACATAGTGTCGTGTAGGCACTGTTGGGTAGCTACTTTGAAAGCATAGCTTTGCAAGCTACCAATTACTTCACACCGGAAGAAGTTGAACTACAGCAAAGCTACCCCAGGGAGAAATCTCATTTGGTTAACTAAAGCTACTTAGAAAAAGTAGTTCAAAATACTTGAATGATCAAATGATCAAATTGACTATGTACATGTGATATGAAATTATAACAAAATATAATACAAATAGATCACATGCCAGCAAAAAATGCCACTCAGTTGAGTTTATTGCAAAGCTTTGAATATTTTTAAATCCTGTGAGTGATGAATTTTTGAGCAAGTAGATCTATATGCACTAGGGGTGGAACAAATAATCGATATGACGATATATCGTCATCTTTATTCATGTGACACATAATCAGTACACTTGCATCTAGTATCGATGTTTTTTATTTAACGTCCAAATGCTGCCGTCTGAGATTTTGCCCGCTGACATTACCTCACTAGACTAACATTACTTCATGTCTCCCATAGAGGGCGCCGATCACAATGAGAACAGCAATCAACTACTTTCATGAACAAGAAAAAGTAAACACACACAGCATGGGGGAGAAGAAGGTGGTGGAGCCGCCGTCTTCCCACACCCTGTTTACAGTGATATGTTATATTAAATGTATATGTATTTATATATATTGTTGTTTATGTTATTGATTATTATTGATTTTAATAGAGCAGATCAGATCCTCTGGTGCCACCTTACGTGTGCCCTGATAGCACGTGTGTTTGCAGTAGCAGAGTGATTTTGCTTGCAGTGCAATATGGTGTGCTGAGTATGGTGTCTACATCTTCATTCTTGAAAACTTAAACAAGAAGCTGTAGCGTACTTTTGATGATCATCCTTTTCTGTGTTGTTTATCCAAATAAAATACTTGAAATCTTACATTAAACTCAAGTATATCACTCCCAAGTATTATATTTTATATATTTTCTGATTCACCATCTAGTTAAAAACCTGTGGTAATTGTAGGTCTGAACAAAGACCTGGCTGACGACCTGAATCTCTTCTATTGCAGGTTTAAGAGGGACATTCACACCCCTCACCCACTCTCCCTGTGTTTGGTGAGCAGGGACGCTAGGAGTCAGTCAGAGTTCGGGGTGCTGAGAGAAAGCCTATACAATGACGTCATATTATATGCTGCGCAACATTCATGGTTTTTGTATTAATTTGAATGGCCAACAACATTTTATACCACTGTTAGACCGTTTTACAACAGACAGCAAACTTGAACACCAACATGCTGTTTGTCAAAGCAGCATATGGAAGTTCAGACACTGAATGCAAGTTTGTTCCTGATCTGAAGACGATTTATTGACTGAGCCACAGTCACGTTATACGGGTAGCAATAGAAGAAGGCACTTCAACTTATAACACACACACACACACACACAGCAAGCAAAAACAGTAAGGAGTAACTGTGAACAGGCCATAGTGCTTTACAAACTTGAACGCTGCACTACAAACCTCTCTCTCTCCCTCTCTCTCTTTTTCTGTCACACCTATAATATAGCGTATAAGAAAATACAAACAAAATAACAAACGATATTTTGGGAATTATTTTGTTTATCATTAGCCTCTCACGGTCTTATAATATATTTGTCACAATCGCACTGTCCATTTCAACTGATGTCACCATTCACACTACATTTTATGAAAGACATTGACATCATTGACAGTAAACACGAATAAAAACATTGTGTCAGTTTGTCCTGGCGTGTAGACTACATACTCTGACCAGATAAATTATACCTAAAACTGATCAGCTGCACAGATGAGTGCAACACACAGTTATTTGTTACTGTAGGCCTATATTATTCATTTTCCACCCGTATTTCTTTCATTTTTCATGCGCTTCTTATCAAACAGACTTCCACAGTTTCCTCAGTTCTTCTGATAAATTCGGCGTCATGTTTCACAAAGCACAACTCTGATTTAATGACGTCACATGTTATAAAAAATGCGTGGACGTGCTGACTGCGGTGTTTTGGGATGTCAATCTTACTATAGTTCTTTTAGTTCACAGAAGAGCCGTTAACAACAACATATATAAATCCGGTTCCACAGCTCCACTTCCCGTGGATACAACCAGCGGAAATACGGACAGCGCCACTCTACCATTGCTGACCATGTTGAGGTCAAAGGGGGTAAATAGTAAAATCCTGTCATCAGGATTCAAGAACTCTGCTGCCACCTAGCGTCTACAGTTATCAACTGCAGCCCCCTCTTTTACCGCCGCGGCAGCACCGTGGTAACGCAACAGCAACCTGGTCAAATGAAAGGAGTGACATGACAAAAGTCGTTTTGTAGGTATCGTTAATGGTATTTTAGAGTTTGTCATTTCCTGGAAAACGATAAAAAATGTTGATGACTCATCCTGCACCCGGGGTATGCTAATTTTTTTTTCTTTCTTGAATTTTTACGACTTTATCATGGTTGAATTCTTCCTCCATCTCATCCCTGCCTGATTCGTCGGTAAAATCAGCAGGCGTAGGCAATGGTGGTGAGAAGTCCTCGACAACAGAGAGCAGGCTGTTTTCATGGCTGTTCTCCATGCTGAGCTAGTAGCTAGCTTCCCTGGTTACAAAAACACTGGTATAGCTGATGCGGACTGGTGGGTGGTGCCTGCTCAGGCCTGTGGGAGCTCACCAATCAGAGCAGACTGGGCTTTTCGGGAGGGGGGCAGCCACCCTAACTTCCTGTTTTTACTGGAAATATGTAAATATGCGGAGTCAAATAGCACTTTGCTAGCTGTTGCATGGGAACTTTAAGGACAACTTGATTTTTTTTTTTTTTAACCTGTTCAGTATATATACATAGGCGCCTGAGCAATAGAGCAAGTGAAGCAAATGCATCCCCATTATTCAATTACTACAACCCCCCGGTGATTTTGTCCAATCACTGTTAATATCGGTAACGCTTTAGATTACAGCCCACAGTGTACAGCGTAATGACTCCGGAGATACGGTGTAATCTTTTGTACTGACGGTGTACCAGTACAGTACGTACCAATACATATATGTAGGTACTGGGGAACAAGATGTGAAGTTATGGAATAAGGAGGTAACAATTCGGGATCTTACAAAGAACTTATACTGTAGTTATTTTTTTAACTACTGGGTACCTATTCTGTTATTACAGGGTACAGTATGACCATAAAACTGAGCAAAAATCTGGACGTTTCAGGGAACGTGGAGTGATGACTTGATAATCACTTAATAAATCTGAAGTGATTTTATTTCAAAATGACCTTATTACCAACAAACAGGCAAACTACATTGTTCCTGTTTTAAACTAAGAACAATTTGTACATTGTTAGTTAAATGTGGTGTGGTACATAAAATATCAAAGTAAGTATATACGTATATATTATGGTTATGGAAAAATAATGAGTTACTTAGCAGATAAAACATTTTACTGAATGATAATGAGTATTTTTTTCAGTGCTAACAATGAGGGTGTAAACCCTTTTCGAACACAATAGGATGGTTAAGTACAGTAAAAATGTACAATGGTCATACTGTACCCTGTAATTCAGCCATTTTAGTTTGAAGAAGTATGATCCCAGTGAATAGGCGATGTCTTCTGATGTCAAAACTGAGCTGATATCCTGTCCATCTGTCGGTGACCTATTATAGATGTCTACAGACATAGATTTTAGCTTTACACTTGGCATCGGTTGTGGCCACGAACGTATTTTGAACAACTTTAGTGGG
>NTHP01000706.1:25957-59383 GCA_003416845.1 Oplegnathus fasciatus
ATTTATTGCTAAACAACTGGTTGTTTGAACATACTCACGGGAGGCAAATGGCGAGTCGTTGACACACCGCAGCCTGGTATCTACCCTCGCAGTGCGGGGCCCTACCATGGAGAGTAGGAGGTCAAACTGGCTGATGGTCAGCCTAAAGTAGTGCTGGAAATGGTCTTGGTCCAGTCGCAACTCCTGCACCAGGCGATGGTACTGTCCTTGCTGTTGGCGATCCTGCAGGATTGGATGGACCCAGAAACAACCAATGCATGTAAACAATAGCTATCTCCACAAGTGCTCTCAACTGACGATCCATGTTCGCAGACACACACAAGCCCATGACGACATAACTACGTCAGCCGGCAACACTTGGCCATTGTGTAGCTTTGTCGCTCGTAGTGTGAACATACCATAAGACTGCTCCACTACCCAGCCTACTCCTGGCTAATGTCCGGCCGCAGGAAAATAAAATGGATGAAATAAGACTCAGGCTAACTCAGCAACGGGAAATCAGAGACTGTGTCAAGCTATTGCACTTGACGGGCGGACCGTGTTCTGCGCCAACAGAACACAAGACTCCACGAGGGGAGGTGGAGGTGGTGTTTACATCAGTGATGCTTGGTGCTTAAATGTAGTCAAAGCTGATGGACAATGTTTCCCAGATGTTTTTAATGTTGTTGCTGTTTACATTCCCCCAGATGCAAATTCAAAAAATGCACTACGGGAACTATATGAGGTCATCAGCAGTCACATGAAAAAACAGATGGATGGTATTTTTTATTGTAGCTGGTGATTTTAATCAAACAGACCTCAGATCTTTTACCTAAATTCCACCAGCATGTCCACACCCCCACAAGGGAAAACAATACTCTGGACCATGTTTGCACGAACATTCCTGGCAGCTACAAAGCCCTCCCAGGAGAACTACATCAATCTTGATGAATATACATCAACAATGACATTATACATCAGCAAATGTGTTGATGATGTGGTAATCACAAAGACAATAAAATCATTCCCCAACCAGAAAGCCTGGATGAATGGAGAAGCGAGGGCCTTATCCAGAGCCTAAAAAGCTGCCTTTCGGTCAGGAGACAAAGAAGCATACAACACCACCAGAGCGAGACTGAAAGCTGGCATCAAGGAGGCAAAGCGGAGACATCAGGGGTCTGTTCCAGCAAGCAGGTTTAGTGAAAACTCTGAGTTTGTTAACCCTGAGGTGAGGGAAATTCTGGGTTTTCTGTTCCAGAAAGAGAGGTAAGTTAAACTCAGGGTCAGTGACCATTGTAACTGACTCTGTGAACCTAACCTCCTCGCTGGCAGGTTTTCTTTAACAAACCCCAAGTTTCCCTATAACTCCTCCCTCCTGCTGAGCCTGAAGCAGCTGTCTGACATGGGATATTATTTCTTGGTCAGTTTTTGCCATTTTCCTGATGAGATGTATTTTTTACAACTCCTTTACTGGTAACTGGGAAAACATAAGGATGACATTAAATTCTACAGTTGTCCATGCAGAATTAACCTGGCATTTACTGAACATCTCACTGTTTTAATCTTTTCTGTGGAGGTTGATGGACCCTCCTCCTGGTAATGCCCAGCCATGCTCTGTTGACAAGGATAAGAATGTGCAAGTTTTTTTTCCAGTCATTATTTATTGTCATCACTTCATCGTACATGTCAAACTCCCCATTTACATTTTCTTTACATTCTTGTGTGGAATTTTGAGAGAACTATCAGTAGCTACCATACATAACATTAAGATGTAGGCTACCTCTGTAGGCCTTCTTTCTGTTGGCAAAGTAGAACTTAAATGTTAATCTACTAAGCAGGAAATTAGGCGAGAGGACATTTATGTGTTAAAGCAGTGTTGGGGGTCAAATCTACTGGTTGAATTAGCCACTGAATGATATTTATTTTGGTTTTAATCATATTTGACATATTAAACAAAGTGAGATACAATCATGAGCCTATGCCTTACCAGTTTGAATTATGTTTTTTATAGTTATTTCATTTTCAGCTGCTTCCAAGTGCATGTTGTGCCCATGGGATTACAGCTAAATGGAAATACAAATACACCACCTTTTCACCTGTAATATTAAAAGAAAGTGTGGTTAAATGTTAAATGAATAGACTACTGCATTTAAACTTATGCATTGACTCGGGCAGCAATTCTCTACCACGCCAATTCTCTTTCCTTTGCTGCTGCAGCTGTGTTGCTTTTTTCTGAAAATGTCCTCATGCTCACCATAAGCACGTATTACAACTTCTAACTCCAGTGGGTTTTTTCTCACCGTTGCCATGGTGAATTGCAGTATCAGAGCTCCATTGATGATGGCTTTTTATAGTCGTCACGCACACGCTTAACTCAGAGTGAACATACTCAGAGTTTCCCATCTCAGGGTTCATCAACTCAGTATTCAGGGTTCGCTCAGAGTTTGTTAAACCTGCTTTCTGGAATAAACCCCAGCAGAGACTGGAGACAGACCTCAACACCAACAACACCAAAGATATGTGGCAGGTGATTTAGAACGTCACAGGCAACAAAAGCAAGAGCGCCCCCATCATGTGTGAGGCCACGTTGCCATAGTATCCACAGCAGATGTAAGAAGAACCCCGATGAGAGTGAAAGTGAGTGAAGCAGCTGGGCCTGATAACATCCCTGGCCGTGTACTAACGTGTGCCAACCAGCTAGTTGATGTAGGTTGAATACCCACCCCAGCAACAGTCAGTTTGCATTCAGAACCAACAGATCCACAGAGGATGCCATCTCCACTGCTCAGTCTTCACACACCTTGAAAATAACAACACTTTCAGAATGTTGTTTGTTGATTTCAGCTCAGCCCTCAACACAATCTCCCCCATGAAACTGATTGGCAAACTTGGCACTCTGGGCTTGAGTACCACACTGTGCAACTGGATATTGGACTTCCTCACAAACAGACCCCAGACAGTTCGGATTGGCAGCCACACCTCCTCCAATCTAGTGTTGAACACTGGAGCCCCCCAGGGCAGTGTGCTCAGCCCCCTCCTGTTCATGCTGTACACTCACGACATCAATCCCCAACATGGAGAGAACTCTGTTGTGAAGTTTGCAAATGACACCACCATCATTGGCTGGATTTCAAACAGTGATGAGACTTCATATCGGGAGGATATCAACAATCTTGCAGAGTTGTGCACAGAGAAAAACCTATTGCTCAACATCAGAAAAACCAAGGAGTTAATCATTGATTTTAGCAAAAAGGAGGCAAAGACACACACCCTTGTCTACATCAATGTCAAATTCTTGTTAACTTTTACAGAGGCGCAATACAAAGCATCCTGACTGGAAAAATTACAAATTGGCACAGGATGTGCACGGCTTAGGACAGGAGGGCTCTGCAACGGTTGATTAAAACCACCCAGAACATAATTGGTACTTATCTACCGAGCATCAGTGATATCAATGAGGTGAGATGCCTGCACAGAGCCCAAAGGATACTAAAACACAATACCCACCCCAGCAACAGCTTGTTTATCCTGTTGCTGTCTGGCAAGCGATACAGAAGTATCCACAGCTGTACTTCCAGACTACAGAGCAGCTTCTTTTCTCAGGCTGTCAGACTTTTCAATTCATCCTCCGCACTCCACCATAATTCTTTTTTTTTCTTTTTTTGTGTGTGTAGCATAAAGGGACTACAGATTGAATTTCGTTATACAACCCTGTGTTGTATAATGATGAATACATGAACCCTTGAACCCTGTCTAAACCAGATGCATCAGCCATGTTTTTCAGTTGTCCATTCGACAGAACAGATACACTAGACTCTAGATATAGCTACACAACGACTCATCTTGATGAAGCATTTTAGCCATCAATCTTTATGCCTGCATGCACATAAGTACCTGAAACTTGCTTATAAATAATCTTACAACAGGATAAACAATATGATCCATATGATCAGATTATAAACCTGCAACAAGCTCAGCTTCTGCTGACTCAGTCAAATCTGCAAAATGAAAAAAGAAATCATAAACATACAGAGTTAACTGATACCGGCTGATTTCTACTTACTTTGTGGTGTTTTATTCAACAATAATGATACATCATGCAATAGATGACAATGCTGTCTGTCCTTGTTTTTATCTCCTTATGTCCACAAGTTGATAGTGGTTTAATTGCTGCTCTATGTGCACAACATTCAGTTCCAACAAAATAAGACAACACTGGATTAACAGGAGAAAAGCTACCAGGCAGCAAAAAACTGCATTCTGCACAAATGCACCTGTGGGTGCACAGATAACATCTGCAGCCTCACATATGCTGTGTCCCTTTTGTTCATAAGCCTATTATTTAGTTGGACTATTTACCGAAGAAATATGCTATTTCTTCTGTGCCCTCAATTTGCTATGACCAGTTATGTTCAGCAGCTCCTCTAAATGTTTAGCTGAGGTGAAGGCAAGCAGTCATGTCAGGATACTTAATTACAAAACCACATATTTGTTTATCCTTCTAATGTGCCATAGTTTTCATACTTGAACACAATGGAATAATCCACCACAATCACATAAAAGGAAATTGTTAAAATTATTTATAAGGGTAAAATTATATTTCCATGTGTCTCATTCTGGCCAGCAGGGGGGTCTGCATCCTCCTCAGCACCCCCCTGCCCGGTGCAAATGTGACTGTGTATTCGGCTATATGGTCTGTTAAACACTTCTGAGTGCACCACAGTGCTGTGGCTGAACAGCTGCTGCTTTTACTCAGCTGCCAGGGTAGACAAGGTGCAACTCTCTGCTCAGTCCTTGTCTTCCAACTGTCAACTATTTGCCCAACAGTGCTGTCCCATAGTTGAGGAAAAAAAACTCAGTCTGGAATGGCATGTGTGAGCATATTTTCTGTTTAGGAAACCAAAACTAACAAACAAGGCCTTACCAGGCAATCTTCTTGTCAAAGAATGTGGCACCTCCCCCAGAAGTCTCTCCGTCTTTTCCATACAATAGATCACTTAATCCTTCCCTTGCTCCTTCCCTTGCTCCTGGCTTCATCACAGCACTTGCCAGTACAACTATGCCAATTCAGCAACTCAGGGAGAGCCCTGGCCAATTTCACTGTAAATGAATTAAACTGGCACTCTTCCAGAGCCTTTTTTTGTATGTGTATATACACGTTTGTGTGTACTCTTGTACTTCTACCTTTTGTGAGGACCAAATGTCCTCACAAAGATAGTATGATGAGAAAAAAATGACCTCATTTTGATCATGTGAAGAACATGGTGTTTCCCATCAGTCAGCTGGGCAATTAGCTAGGAAGGTCCATGTGAGGTACCTACCATTGCATGTCACTCCAGACTATGTTGTCTATGGTGGACACACATAATGGTTAGGTTGTTTGAGGTTAATTTAAGCCAGAAATCCATTACAGAACCAGTAAAGGCACAAAAGTGAAATCCACTATTGAATCACATCATGTGATTATCTGCAGCTCTTCTGCTGAACGCAGGTGTGTTAGTTATTACTTCAGAAGGGAGCAAACAGCATGGCCCTTACATGCAAGGCGGATGGAATTCCCCCCTGCTGGTTGATCTAAGCTGCCACTGTGTGGTTGCCAGTCCACATCAGTACCCTGCCTCTCAGAAGCAGCTTAAAGTGGTGTGCATGGAGACAGCCTCTATTTGTAGTAGGTTGATGTGGGATGTTTCTTCTGGAGCCAACACACTGTCCACTGATTTCACCATGTAAAATCCACCCATCCCATCAGGAACATTTTGGAAATAGTTGACGTACTGTCAACTGACTGGCATATAAACTTATGTAGTAGAGACTTGTAGATTCACATTTACTTAGCATTTTAAGAACTTCGTGATTGTACATGATGGTGTTCATACAGCAGTTTATTCTTGACCTTGGAAACAGTGGTTAGGAAAGCAAATTCACCACAAGGTCCACACAGTACCTGTTATGGAGTGTTCAATAAAATCACACGATTTTCATCAACAGGTGGAGTTTAAAAACAATGGAAATTTGAACATTTAGAATGAGGATCAGGAGACATCAGGAGACATATAGGCCCTCATTTATGAAATGAACGTACGGCAGAAAACTGGGCGTACGGTCATTTCCACGCAAAGCTCGGCATTTATCAATATGGACGTGAGCGGAGGCTACAATCAAATCTCACGTCAAGTCTCAACTCGTATATGCAAGTTTTCGAGTGAATGTGGACTTGCGGTGCAGCACAATAAATCTGTTGGAGGATTGTTAAGACCATTCTGACTGGCATCTAAGCATATGCAGACGTGTATTCATCATTTAAAAATATGTAGCCTGTTGCAAAATAACAACTTTGTAAAGGCATCGACTATGTCATATATCCCTAACATAAATAAGTATTTTCAAATTGTTTGCAATTTACGGGGTTAACAGTTTTTTATATAAGATTAATTTATAGACTATACATGTCATGGATGTATAAATTAAATATTCAAACCTCAGCTGGAGTTCAATTGACCACAGCAGCGCTGTTGACCACAGCAGTGATTTTATTCCAAACAGCATTTTTCCATCTTCCTTTGATGCCACTTTTCAGGCTGCCAAATAAAACTCATTGGTTTAACTGAACTTGTGATGTTAGCGTTTCTATCTCCAGGTCGGAGAAGTTCCTCTTCTTGGACAGATTACGTTTCTCTCTGATGTAAACTCTAGGGGCGAGGCGTCTAAACAGAGAATATGTAGAGGTGTGATATTTAAATGACGATTGTTTTCAGCCGCCACATTTATCAACGCCCTATCATTCTTACGCTAGGATTGGCGAGATACGAATGTTTCATGAATCACACGTGAACCCTGTCGTAAGATGATTTCTGCACTCGGATCTGCGCTGGTTTCTACGCTAGATTAGTAAATGAGGGCCATAGTGTCTAAACCCTCCCCAGACTAACAGGTGGAGTCAGTAGCAACTAGAACTGCAGTGTAGGGGGGAAGTAGAAGACAACGGGAAAACTCATTTTTATGATTTGGAGGAGGTGGCTAAACTGTGTGGAGTTTGAAAGACACAGGCATTTACCAGTCAGGAATAGTAACAAATATTTCTGGGTTGCATTAAGGAAATTGTAGAATCCAATGTTTTCCCCAAATTTGTAGCCCACTTACAAATCTCAGCCCTCAAGGAACCCAAGCATTTATGCTCAAGGATTAAAACTTACATTTAGAGACAACAGTAACAATTATTTATGAAAGGGTGTGTGTAAAGGTTGTGTCATGTATACAGCATGTCAGGGAAACTAACATGAACAAACATGAATTAAACTATGCATGTTTATTTCTTGTGTTTTAAAGTTTTAAAGTTTAAGTTGCTCAGCAATTTTTTTTTTTAAATTGCAAAAGATGTGAGGCAACTTGAAATTGCAAACTACATACTTCTGTTACCTTGCTGTATCTGCCTTGAGACACAATAAATATTACAATTTGGAGAAAGTCATTTTTATGTGATGGACAAAGGGAACAAATGTGTACTCAGCCTCTACCAAATGATGTATACAGTATATATATATATATATATATCTAGTCTGGCCAAAACCAATATTTTAATATAACTTATTTCACATGAGATTTTATTTTATAATTATCTGATGAAAAACACAGGTTGAATGATTAAGAGTGCAGCTTTGCAGAAAGTGTCTGGTGGTCTCATGGTCTGATGGTATCAATTTTTCGTCAACAATATTGCATGTTGATATAGTCACAGTTAGTGTTTAATAATGTTGGTGCCAACGTCTCAGTCATGGAAAAAAAAGTAATTGATGAACATATTTAAGTTATAATTTTCGCTAACGGAATTAACACTAGTTGATTACCTTTGACCTGGTGTTCATTCAATCTCTTGTCCAAGGCCCTCACTGTTTCACTGATGCAGTGTTCCTCATAGCTGTCACATGTGATGTCATCATGATGTCATACACTACTCCAGTCTTCCTCTCGAGGGGTCCTGTCTTTAGGGTATACCAGCAAAGATCTTAAGGAGTTAAATGGTTTGTGGTACATGCTGACTCTAGGATGCTCCTAGTAGTCCCTGTTGATCTAGCAGTGTCTGTCCTGGTCTTTAGCAGGGTTATTATCGTAAACTAAAACTGAAACTAAAATGAAAATGAGCTGTGAAAAAAATTGTAGTGAACTCAAACTAAATAAAACAAACAAACAAACACTCCGGAGTATCTCAAGCCCAATGCATCCTCAGCATTGGTGAATATGTTATTTGATCCTAAATTCCAAATGCCAGGGGCTGCCAGGATTAATGGATTAATTGTGTTGAAGATGGACTCATCTAAGCAAAAGCCCAAACAGATAATAGAGGAAGCGAGAAAAGTGACCATTTGTATTGACGGGTGGAGTGAGCGAGGATTAACAGCTTCTTTCATGGGTATTATCTGTTTGCTTCTATCACCCACCAACTGGCCAAGCTCACCATGCCTTGTTGAACTTGCACTGTCTGAAACACTCCCACATTGGGGAAGCTATTGTACAATGCATGGACAAAACAATGGATGAAGGGCGATCAAAGAGATGGTAATGCTAATTGACACAGATAACGGATCTAACTAGGAGGAGAGAGGAAAATGATAACGTTGACACACCACTCAGAGTAATGACAACAACAACAATGTGTAGTCAGTTTTTTTGTAGTCAGTCAATTATCATTACTATTATTATTATTATGGTGTGTTGATAGGGTGCTAAAAAACATAGGCACCCCGAAGGATAGCCTACATTGGCCTACTAGTAGGTAGTTGAAAATCAGAATAAGAGTAAGTTACACCAAAAGTTATAGTTTTGTTTACATTAGTTTTTGGCGTGTGAATATACTGTGCAGGTTTCTATCATTTTATATATATATTTGTTTTCTTATCTTTGTTTTCTTTGAGCCCAGCACAGCAGGTTCCAGTGGTTGCCATGTCTGGCCATGTCACACTCAAGGATGCCATGAAGCACACAAGTGCAGACTCAGTCATCACCAAAGCGAGGAGGCTGGTTCATGCAGTCCGGAAATCATCAGCTACCAACGAAGCCATGGTAAATAAGTGTGGCAAAACTCTGATCCGGGATTGCAGTACACGGTGGGATAGCTCACTGGACATGTTGATGAGAATGCGTGACACCAAGACATGTCACCATTCACACAGACCAGCTACCGACTGATAGCCAATATCTCTCTCTCATCCCTTGCCTGCTCAACCTTGAGGTCCACAGTGGAAGGAAAGCAACTAGCACAAGTCCTCCTCAAATCCCTGCAGGACTGTTTTGCTGGGGTTCCAAAAAAATTTGATCCAACACCTGCAGGAGCCTGCTTACTGGATCCCAATCTCTATGTGGTTCTCCTATCATCAGAGATGCAGCCACTGAGGAGGGCAGTGGAGTCTTTTGTGCAGCACGTGTTAGCTCAGCACATCTGGGCCATCACTCCTCCTGAAGCCATCACCGCAGAGGCCACAGAGGCTCCGGCATGCAACTCTTCCTCAGTCCTTCAGAGATACTGCTTCCTTGCATCCCGGATGGAGGTGGCACCCACAGATCACTCTGGCACAGCTGAGTGTATGTTGATCAAGATGAAAAAGTGCCATACAGAGGTTGAGAAAAGGATAACCACATCCCTGGAACAGCAAGTATTCCTCAAGATCAATAATAAACTGTTTTGACTGAAGTTGAACTTGCACAAAGCTATGCACACACACACACACACACACACACACACACACACACACTAATTGTTGTTTTCAGCTCAAGTTTTCACCATATTTGGACTATTTTATTGACGTTTTAATGACACTTTGGCTTTTGATTTTACTGTTTATCTGTTTACTGTTTAGTGTTTAATAATAAATATGTCAATGTAAAATGAATCCCTATTGTTTTTCCCTTTAGTCTAGTCGTGTAGAATTGAATAACAAGAACATGATAGAAATATTATAGTAGATCAAATGCCATTTAACCAAGGTATTCAGCTCAGTCTAATGTTGCAGGTAGCCTATGAGTTTTTTTCTTCTGAGTGTGGTAGTGAAAAAGTACTCAAGTTGATTCCTAAATCAAAGGATTTAAACATAATGGCCATTCCAACATAGTGCTCAAACAATGTATTCTGTATGAAACTACATACTTCTGACACATAATGCATGGCCCTAAGAAAAACAAACTAAAAATATAGTCGCAAGCAGCAACGGAGTCCAGGCAGATTGAGAGCATTTGATGTGACCACAATGAGCACTTTACAACACAGCGTATGCATGAATTGCCACATTGTTGGCAAACAGGATTTGGCCACTTGGGGAGTTGCACCCTGGATCTTTGTATCCCTAGAGAAGGTGAATTACTCGCTGTGCCACCAGGAAGACAGGCTTTTCACACACCTTCTTACAACTTGAGGCAGTGATATCACATGTGCAAAACTGGGGTATTTTTGGTTTTTTTGAAGTAAAACACAACTGTTTTACTCAAAAAAAAAATTCACACATCATGGTTTTGGGTGTATTGTCAAATATTTTGGTGCAATTTGTTTAAAAATTAGATGAAATAGAAAATGTTGAGCACAGACAGACAGCTAGGTAACAACATGGTGGGTGTTCGTCTGCCTGTCTCACACCCACAAAGGTCTGTGTGTTCAAGTTTTCTGTTTGTCTCAGACGGACCAGTTAATACTTTATCTCCGTTTCATCCCTTCATCCACAATAAAACTGGGTTTTTCTCCCCCAGAACTCACAAGCTTTTCTAAAACGATGGTGTAGCCTAAAGCCAGGGACACACAGGAATATGCAATATGACAATTCTCGAGTGAGCAGCAGCCTGGCCGTTCACACCAGGGGCGCATTTCTCCCCGCCAGTCAACAAGCGATTCTGCCCCTCTGTCTTTTGTAATCACACATAGAGCTGATCTTTAAATAATAAGCTCATGAATTTACAACGTAAAGCTTTTCATGTGTTCCTGGATAACTGTACATGTATGTCCACTTCTAGAGCGCCTATAGTGATGAGTTTTTATTGGGGTAAATGAATGGCC
Source organism: Oplegnathus fasciatus (assembly GCA_003416845.1). Taxonomy (NCBI): domain Eukaryota; kingdom Metazoa; phylum Chordata; class Actinopteri; order Centrarchiformes; family Oplegnathidae; genus Oplegnathus; species Oplegnathus fasciatus. The sequence goes on from NTHP01000706.1 coordinate 36,972, forward strand.
ACAGCATGCCTAATATCAACAGTATTACCAGAGCTCCTGTCTGTCTGCCAGTCGCTTCCGCAGCCCAGCTCGGTATTATAGGTTTACCATAACACCTGAAAGTGGGGACAAAAAGTCTCATTGTCCCCTCTATTCCAGTGCTAGTGGGGTGTGTACTGTGTTACTGGTTTAGCTTACTGAACGTCCTGACTGACAGTATTTCAAATAGATTAGCTCACAGCCTCAGTTATGAGAGAATTTCTGTTGTGGGAGCAAGGCATGAAAAGTCACTCTATGCACTCTGATGTTGATCAGCCAGTAGGCGAAGGGTTGACCCCATGACACACTTTGAATGACAACCCCCCTCATTTGCATAATGAGGCAGAGATGCATGAAGAAATGTAAAAAGAAAAGACAGAAATAAATAAGTTTGGGAAATAAATAGGGGGAAAATGCAAAGGGAAAACAATACAGAAATAAATACTTAAATGTAAAAATTAATAAATAAAACGGAAAATTAAATGGGAAAATAAATAAATAGGGGAATTAATACAAAGGTAAAAAAATAATAAATAATAAATACAGAAGCAAATTAAAAAAGAAATACCAATTTATGTCACATTTTATAAATTAATTAATTATTAATGCCTGCATTTATTTTTAATATTATTTTTGGTTCATTTAATGGCATATTAAGTTATTAATTAATTTATTATTTATTTATTTCTATTTCTTTTTGATTTTGGCAGTTGCGGTCCTCCATAGATTTGATTACTCTCAAAGACTTAGTGCTCTGACAGTTATTAAGAGTTGCAGTGGAAATGAGCAGCTATTTCTCATGCATACTTGGTAGCATTTTGAATCAATGTGGTAGGCAAAATAATTATAAATTTAAAAAAAAAATTAAAATAATAATTTGCATTTTTTGTTATGATTTTCAGGACTGTTGCCCTGTATGTAAAGTGAATACTTTTGTAGTTTTTCCACTCTACGTACCTGGAATTTGGGCTCAAATGGTTTGGCCTCTTTGTAGTAATGTTTAGGGTTGAATGCCGTATATTGAGATCCCAGGATTTCCAGGGAATCTTGGCAAAATCTGCTCCTGTTTCCCAGGAAAAATATATGCGAGAACCTGTGATTTTTTTTATATATCAGATATATGTGCGCCTGTTGGTTTGTGTACAAAAGACTGTACTGAAACAATGGCTATATTGCTGCGGCGGTCTACTAGGAGTTAGGCAGGACAGTGTTTCAGCAACAAGATAGGTCCATAAACATTGCAGAGAGAGCAAACACACACACAAACACACACACAAACACACACACACAGACACACACACAGTCCTCCCCAAAATTACGAAAGCTTTAATGTATGTTGTGTTTAGCCTCATTCATTCTTCTCTTCAGTTACTGACTGAAATCTCCAATGCAACTTTTAGCGTGATTAAGACAGAGTCAGTAACGAGCAGACTAATGGCCAAGTCTTACTAATAATGGTGTTTGACACTGAATGTAATTAAGGGTTTGCAGAAACGTGATGAGCACCTGATGTTGGTGCCCACAACTAGCTGTGTGTAGGACTCTGTCCTTCAAGTTTATTAATCAGCTGTAGCCATCACACAGCAGCAATATGTGCATTCGATATGTGCATTTACATGGCACAGCATGGGTAACTCCATTAATTGTTTAAATCTCCTGACTCTGTGATTTAATTAATGTAATTAATGGTCAGTGCATTTCTGAACACCAGACCTGTAAGCTGTCATTCCAAATTTAACAGTGAAATCATTTTGCGGTGGTCCTCTGGATTAGTCTTGAGCTCCATCAAAGCTTGCAGGACATCAGCAGGTTGGCAGTGTGTTTTCCCACCTCAAAGATATTGTAAGAAGAGTTTTTGTTCTCCTACCACATAAACTAATAAATGTGTTAGGGAAAACATCAGAAAATTATAATAAACATTATTTTATAATTAATGAGTCACAGCTCTGTGGTAAGAAACTAATTTCATTTATGGCAAGAAATCCTGGGGAAAGGGTGATTATTTTCCATTATATATATTCAATTGGTATTCAGCCTAATATGATGTAATTATGTAGCAGTGTTAAACTGAAGGACTTCCTCTAAAATGATTTAATTGATTCGGCAAAAACGATTTGTCGCTGTTCGGTACAATTTTGCTTGCATTTCAAAGACTATGTTTTATATGAAATGTTTTCATTGTCTTACTTCTATTTCTTCTAGTATTACAAAGCCAAACTAGTTAAGAAGCAAGCATAGTACTTGAGATTTGTTGGTGAAAACACATCTTGGTGGGTTAGTTTAACTGCTGACTTGTTTAGACATACAAACAAACCAACATAAAGTGTGTTAGTAAGGTGTTATTCCACCATGAGCCTCCAGAACCGCTTCAGTGCTCCCTGTCAGAGATTTTCCAAGTGTAACTCTACTGGAGGGATGAAAAGCATTCTTCCAATAGATGTTCCCTCATTTGGTGTTTTGATGATGGTGGCGGACAGTGCTGTCGAAGATGTCGCTCCAAAATCAACCAAAGGTGTTCAGTTGGGTTGAGATCTTGTGACTATAAAAGCCATGTGGTTCACATCATTTTCATCTCATCAAACCATTCAGTGAGCCTGTGACCTCTGGATGGGGGCAGTGTCATTCTAGATGTAGAACAGACCACTCCCATCAGGATAGAAATCACAGGATGACTTTGTATTGGTTTGAATTGACCATGCAAAACATGCAATTCTGACCCGTTTTTTGTTTTCCCAGTTTGAATGAAAGAATTGAATGAATGGATGATACACAGACGCAAAAGTGTTACAAATCACTGTCAAAAAAATAAAACAGTTTTCTGATCTGACACCACCATAGTTAAGGTTTGGTTTAGGCACAAAAACAACTTGGTTAGGTTCAGGGAAAGATTTGGGTTAAAATAACAACTTGGATAAGGTTAGGGAAACTTTGGTTTGGTTTAAAGTTACTAGGTGTGGACAACACTGTTGTCAGCATGTTGTATAATATGATGATTTTTATATTTAGTATGACAATCATCAAGATAAAAAATAATAGAAAGAAAAAGTAGGGCCACACCTCTGCCATGAGCCTACATTAGTACAAATGGATTAAGAAGCTAGATCATTTATCACTACCATCTGAGTTCTGTTGCTGAAAAAATTGATAATCTACCTGATGATGTGATGATGATATAGTACAGCAGTATGGAAGCATCTGCATTCATTTATTCAGGTTTTTCCATCAGTTTATCGCTCTTCTGTACAGTTTGACTGGCATTTCAAAGACTATATTTTACACCAATTTAAGTTTCGTCTAATGCATACTAGGTATAGGGAAATTAAACCCTGCAAAAGAAAGTGGTGAATTTCCGCACACTGGCAGCACCGAGTATAATAAGTTCCATAAGTAAGGTTTGGCCATGGACTTTCATCGGGCACCAAATTCATAATATGATATAAAAACATCTTTCCACACACTGCAACAACCAATCAAGAGGGAAGTCAAATCACAAACACTTGAAACAGTTTTCAATAACTGATATAAACAAACGTCCTTAGAATGAGATAAACGAGATTGTGTCAAGATCCATAGAATAGAACACAAAATGGTCATAGAAAGAACTCGATGGGTAATCAAAGTAAGTGATGTGAAAGTGAAATTAAGTGATGGGGAGATATGGTGTGGTACATATTTGCTCATCAACACCTTGCTCAATGAGAAACGCTTTACTATGTTTAATTAGTAATGAAAGATAACACTAACTGGAACAAACTGATGAGTATAATCACTAAAACACAGAAATCTTTATTTGTGTGAGGGGTGAAACAACTGGATGAAACGTTCCAATGGTCTGTCATATCACCACAGTCTGGTGTACACGACAGCAGCTGTAGAGACCGCAACGGAATGCAGAGGAGACTCGGAGAGTTGCCTCCAGTCCCATAGACAACAGAGAATAGAGGAGGGAGAGGAAGGAGCGGTGGGGAAATGTGTCTGGAGAGGCAGAGAAGAGGAGCGATGAGGAGTATGAGGTCTGGAGAGCCAGAGCAGGGGAAAGAATAGGAGGAGGAGGAGGAGGAGGAGGTGTGGAGGTTCAGGCGGCGCATCTTTGCTCTCAGCATCCAAGGTACATCGACTGCCTATGGGTCTAGGCGGGCCGCAGTCCACTCCGGGGGGACTGGCAGCGGGGCGGCGGAGCGGCTCCGGACTCGGGCGCAGGTTACGCGACTGGACGCAGTGACATGGCAGAGAAAACCCGCGGTCACTAAGGGACATAACTGACATTTTGGGCTGTCACAGTGAAGCAGCATGGCAGTGATCACTCACACCGACCACGGGGTGTGAAGGAGGGGAGAGCGAAGCTATGGACATGCCGGAAGATGAGTCACTGTTGAAGAACCGGACGGAACACGGGCCGGAGCCGGGCCAGGGTGCAGCGCGCCCTGCATGGGTAATCACGGCACTGGCCAGCGTGTTGATCTTCACCACTGTGGTGGATGTCCTGGGAAACCTGCTGGTCATTGTATCAGTACTCAGGAACCGTAAACTGCGAAATGCAGGTAAGAAGCTGAAAGCTATTGTTATATACGTTACCGTTTGTGTGTGTGTAACGGAGAGAGAGACAGACCGTGGAGCATGGAGCTCAGGTTGTTATAGGCTACATGTGGGGTCTGCGGAGAAATGACATCCAGAGGTGAGCTGGGCTTTACTGTTATCAACAACAAATCCCGACAATTGAATCAGCCGTCAGTGTGTTCACACTGAAGGTATGTCCTGTATGTCCTGTCTCCATATGTGAATCAACAGAGAATGAATGAACGAATTCATGACATTACATACAAGACCCCACAGAAATGAATGAGTTTTAATTTATTCATTCATTCATTCATTCATTCACTGCTTTACTGAATGAGTTGTTTTAAACAGTCTGCCTCATCCATCACTGTCTCGCCATTCCGTCCAGTGTTTGTAGGTTGTGTGCAGCAAAGCAGGTTGAAGGTTTCAAATAAATGTGTGCTTTATTATGTAATAGTTCAGGACATACAAGATTTAAGCCAGGTTGATATGTTGATATGTTTAAGTGTGGGCAAGACTGAAGTCTTTTTTAGTTTGACTGATATTGCATTCTGTCTTTTTTGAGATAGATTATGGTTATAGTAAGGATTAACTGACTATGGACCAGGGAATTAATTCAAGTTAATATCTCTAAATGTCCAAAGGCAAAGTACTGTAAACCAATTTGTGTAAATATTGTGTTTTTTTCATCAGGAATATTTTACGAGTTACTGCCTTGTTGCTCTGCACTGACTGTTAACATTTTTTTGAATGGTATGAAAAAGGTGCAGAGTTAAAACATTAGTCTTGTATGTATGGTCTATGGTGCTCTATACTTCCTATCCACATATATTTAAAGTGTGTCTCTCATATTTGTATTTTAATTTGTGGGAGTAGATGTTAACACAGACATGATCGCAATTGATTGTGAAAGTTCATTTGACAAGGTGCTCCTGCTTGCTGAATGGTTAAGACATACCAGTTGTGGTTGGGGACCTTTGTTGCATGTTCTCTCTCTCTCTTGCCCCATGTTTCATGTTTTGTACCTCAACTGTAAAAATCCAACTCAAACCACTAAAAATATATTAAAGCAGCTCAATGGAACTTTTCATTTTGTGTTGATGTTGGTGTTGTGTTACATGTTCCCTCCGCTTCACTCCCCGCTGCAAGGAGACTACTTCACCGGGAGGAGAGCTGGCGGCAGCTCCGGAGATGGGCCTTCAGTCAGCAGCTGAAGCAACTCGAATTCAGCCAGAGCAAACCCCAGCACTGTCTGATGTCACGGAAAACCCCGACCCCGTGGCAGGCATTAAGAATAACTATTAGAAACTAATAGAAATAGCCAATCTTCTCGCTGTTGGTCTCGTTTGCGTACAGTATGTGGGTCACATAGAGGCATCAGCATCAAATTGAAACCGTTTCATAACCAGTTAAAAACTCCATAGAGCAGGTTTCGAACGGTCATGTCCTCAGTATCCTCAGGAATTTGGCAATTTCAACAATGAAGAGGAGTTTATACACAAATTATGCATGGTGGGTCACGAAAGCTGATTCCGATATATTTTAGACTAAAGATCTTTCTGTTTGATTGATTATAGGGAAGGGATAAAGGGATGAAGGGATAGTGGGAAAATACAGCTTTTAGAAAGAACACAATTTATAGAACATACGATGAATGAATAAAATAAAAAATAGAATAATAATAGGTCTTTTGGTGGCTAGTCAAAAACTTCTTCAGGGTTGGGGTGCTGCTGAGGGTTGATTTATGACAACACAATATTTCTAAAATCCTGGCTTCAACCCTGCAACCTACAATACTGACGTGTTGGACAGAACCAACAACATAACAACAATTTTTGTACTTCTAGAGCTTCGCCAGAAGTGGGAATTTAAATCTTAAAATTACTGAGGGTAGTGCTGAAAAAAACTTTCCTAATATGCTGTGTTAGATTTTGATATTTCCTTTCTACAAGAGGCCTGAATTTGGCGCTAAAGGAAAGGTCAGAGGGTCACCAAAAAGATTTGGATTAATATCTTGTTGACCCTGAATATAACAATATTTCATGGAAATCTGTCGAGTAGTTGTTGAGAAATCTGTGTTGGACAGACAGACCTACAAAAAGAAGGAGTTCTTCACATGTTCTAATTGGAAATGCAAGATTAGATATGCTGCATGAAGAGGCACTTCCCTCTTTTGTGTCCAAATCATCTGCTTGTAAGAGCTTTGTGGGAGATTGCCTCTCCCTCCAAGTCTGACAGCAGCAGTTAAATTGTCCGATTTTTGTGCTGCCTCACCTGCTCTGACAGTCTCCCTGTAAGGCAGCACCCACCGCAGATGCGGCCAACACGCAGGATGTAACAGAAATAAAATTCTGCATATTTATGTTTAGTTTAATAGGGTTTCAAATTTCTGATGGCTGACAGGTTATCTCTATGTGCAGTATGACAGCCTTTGTCATTACAATGACCTTGGTGTGCCCTTTATATTTTGTTATGTCGGTGATAAGAGCTGAAGCACAGATACTGTGCAACAGCACTGAATTTGTATTTGTAAAAATCTTTATTTATTCTATTCACTCTACCTTGGAAGCCTGCACCTTCCAAAGATGTTGTTAGCTGTTCATGACAGCAGGAACACAATGAAGGGACGAGCTTACCATCTTGATAATGTGACATAAATCTTCAGGTTCATGAGGTTCATTCATAGACCCACAAAAAATATATATAGATCTAAATACTACAATTCAGGTACTATCTTTCCAGGTCAGTGTGCAACATACCATACAATAATCGGGGGTCCCATGCCACGTGCGGTTTAAAAAATCTGAGGTTCAAAGTTCATTCTTGATCTTAGAAACAGCAATTAAGAAAACAATTTCACCACTAGTAGCTGTTCAGGAGCTTTCTATCATCATACATGATCTTAATTATGACTATATAACTGGGAATACTCCATATGCTGATAAATATCATGATATTATTGAAAGCTCCAGAGCAGCTACTAAATTAATCTTGTGGTGAAATTGTTTGGAAAATTTTACGTGGCAAACTTCTCTGAAATTATCTGCCGACTAGATGTGAGTGTAATACAAGCGTAGATGTGTCAATAAAAAAAAATTAAAAAAATCTGTTTAAAACCTGTTAAACTCTTAACTCTTGTTACTTTTTCCACTGGAGAAATAGTGACATTTGTTTTACATATAGGTTGGCTTTTCAGAAATGCAGAGAGGAGTAGGGCTATTGAGGTCAAAAGAATGAATTAGCCCATATTTATACTTTAATCAAATTTAAATGTTGACGTGTGTTACATGCTTTTTAGTACAATAGAAAGTCCTATGTTGTATTTATTTATCTTTATTATGCAGAGGAGGCCTTTGTATAGGTCTGAACAAGACTTAAGATATTTTTGTAACCTTCTTGAGCATATCTGGGGCACTACCACCATTTATTCAGTCTTCCATAATGTGTACCTCTATTTTCCATTCAACAAATAGCAAACTTTTAGCTTCTCTGCACACAGTTTCCAATACAACCCTCTGGCACGTCACTATCATCTGCACAATTGCCTGTAAATGCTGTTAATAGTAACATTACAATGTATTTTTCATTATTTTTAAAGGGTTGAATATTTTAACAATTATATGCAAATGAAATTTACAGCATATTCAAGGAGCCTATTAACAGGTCAGAGACACACCATATTTTGCACACTGTTCCAGGTCTTCCCACCCATATAATAATTTTTACTTCTTTAAACTGTGTCTGAATCAGTAGAGTAGAACATGTGCAGTCAGTCATTTCCACAGTCACATATTCAGTTCTGGCGGATAATCATATGCAATATCAAAATCCCAAATGCAATGACATGTCCAGGCTTATGACCGTACTTTGCATAGTTCTGCCAAATACTCAAACAATCAAACTGCCAGTTTGTTGACTACCTTATCCATTTCATGATACGATTAGTTTTACAGTTGGAATTGGGGTAATGTAATCGTTACTGGGACTCTAATTTTGGTCCTGCCCAAATTGCCATGTACGTAATTATTACGGTGGTAAAAATCCCCTGCCTCTTTGACTAACTGCAAAATGGCCAGTAAAAATAACCTCAGGTAGAATTAGTTCCATCTGACTTGAAATCTTTGAGATTTGTTGGCGTAATTCTGCAGAGGCCTGCATAGCTTCACAAACCATGTCATAGTGGATCCCCTGCTTAAATTGCATTTGAAAGAGGCTGAAGTGAATCAGCCACAAACTCTCAAGTGTGACCCAGTTGTGAGTTTGGTCCTACAGCCATGTTGTATTGTTATTATTCAACGTCAGCTGCAGGAGGAATGTATGATGCATGGACCATTCTTTATGGGATGACAACACATAAATGAAGTAGACAGTCTCATCTTTGCAGTCCTCGAGATGGGTCGTATTAGCATTGCCCCAACAGCCCTGCTCAAAGAAGGCTTTAGATTCTCCAAAGAGATTCCATTGCACCACAACAGACTGAGATAATACTCAGTTAATGATGGTGATGTCATCAGGGTTATGCCATCTTGGGCTTGAAGTGTCTGCTTTAAAAATACAGTAAGAAGTGTGAAGAGCATTTACCAGGCAGGCAGGATCCAATGAAGACATGCTATGAAGTTGCATTATGGGAAGGGTAGGAGCCATGCCAGCTTTTTACCATACCAAGCACAATAAGTCAGAATGTCTCAGCCTTTGCAGCTTTGATTTCAACCATTCTTTTTTTAAACTGTTTCTTTTGAGTCACCCAACTGTATGGAAATGAGATACAAAATTGCTGGAGTACCACTTTAAAACCTGAAAGAGGTGTTTGTGAGCAAATGCACACAAATGCACCCCGGTCTGCTACATTGTCTCGAGCACTTTTGTCTATATCTACTAGGGGTGTAAACAAATATGAATACACTTCAGAAATGTACAGATCATGCACTCTGAATTGATAAGAAAAACATCAAACTTTTTAGGTGTTACCTTTGTGGTAAAAATTCTCTTCTCAGAGTCATGACTCAAAGCACACAGACACCACACACACCTTGCTTCGCATCATGGCTGTTCCTTACCGTAACCTTAAAAAGTGGTAAATAATTTATCAGGTTATGTCTTGCTAGGTATATATATATTTTTTGTTACTAGTTTCACCCCTCCATGAAGTAATGGTATTTAAGCACTTTATTGTAGACGACACAATCCTGGAGAAAGCTTGCCAAACAAATACACTCCTCCCTTCAGTGCTCCTTCAAACTTGCGTGAGTAACAGGCAGCATTAGTGTTGTCCTGTGCATGAGCACGAGTTGTGACAAAGCATCGGTATTTGACAACCTGGGAATGAGAAAGGGCTGGTGGCTCAGTCCGAGCCACTCAGTTTGTTTCCCATTTACAGAGCCAGGGCTGTGTATGAACACCGGACTTTTTTTTGGTGCACACACAGAATGGACAGGTAGTGGACCGTGAGGAGATATTCGCTCAATTTGACAAAAAGTGTATTGGATTAGAATAGTAGACTACACCTTTAAGACATGTTTGTAAGAGACAGTTGGACAGTTGTAAGCACTCCACATCATGCTATTTGCCTACAGTTTCAGCGTACAGAGTTTAAGTTTTAATCTATAGAGTGTACTGCAGTGCTCCCGTGTAATTCACTGCTTAATTATCCTTCAACAAGCAGCAGGCTGCACATTTCACTGTATCAATGCTCTCCAAACTGTTTGTCTGTAACTCAGTGCTAAGCACATTTGTGTTTGCAGTGCAGCTCCAGCACATCATCAAGTTCAGGAGTAGGGCGGTGAAATCCCTCGATGCCTCTAAATCAGGGCCCATTTGTTCTAGTCCTAGATCTGTGTCCTCATCCTAAAATGGCATTTTACAATGAATGCATGTGTCCTCTCTTCATAGTGGATTTCCCAAATGTATGGCCTGAATGATAGAACTGTTAATTCCAATAAACGATATTCATCCACTACCCTGTGTATTGATTTTGATGAATATATGAATATTACACATTGGCCAGTAGCTCCCTCAAACTTTGCTGCATTTTTTTTATTTGTTATTTTTTCGCCTTTATTACTGAAGCATCTATCACCTATGACAGAAAAACACTCATCAACATCGGAGAAGGAAGCACAGGGATTGTATTAAGGCCTAGTCCATATGTACGCAGGTATTTTTTAAAACGGATATTTTCCCCCTCCATTTAAAAAGAAATTCTGTCCACACAACCTTCATTTTACAAAATATCTCCATCCTGATCTTCTTGAAGTGGAGGGGGCTAGTGGTCAAACTGTGCCATACTTGGGCTACATTTAGCTTGATGTCACTTTTCCACCTGAGTTCCTTGGTACGTCAGTGGATGTACATGCTCTTGCTTTGGTGGTACCTGATGTCAAAACTTCTCAGTTCCTTGTGCTTATTGGCACTAACACACTTGATGTCCTCTATGAGAAATACTTGGAAGACAAACTGTCAGTTAATCATCCGCTCCCCTATCTTTGAACTCAGACATAAACAGTCAAGTGACAGTTAACATGGCATTATCAGAATGCATGGAAAAAGTCCACAAACTATTTCAGCAGGAAGAACCATTGTTTTGGAAGGAATTTCTGCCACTCGCTTTTTGCAGTCAGAAAAATCTGTCATTGTCGAGCATCCATGCTCCTTCCCTTTGCCTGGCGGCTTGATAGTCAAATCATGTCTTGTTGACTTTCCCAGACTTCAGCCATGCCCGTTGCCTGTCGTCATAGCAAATGAATCTGATCATGATGTCGTCATCCCTGTTAGATCTGCTATTGCAGAGATACGTGCAACTCAGACCATCATCTCAAAAGAGCAAAGTGTTTCTGATCCAGTCCAAGTCTCTTCATCAGACTCTGAAGCCACAGACGAGTTTCAACTTCAGCAGTATTCCAGAAGTTTTTGCATAACATGATCTTGACTTTGGCAGAACTGACAAAGTTACTCACCAGATCAAACTTTCAGATGAAACCCTATTCAAACACAGACCAAGACCTATCCATCCCCAAGACATTGACGCTGTCCGTAAACATCTTCAAGAACTCCGTGAAACTGGAGTAATCCATGAATCTGAGTCTCCCTTTTCATCACCTATTGTGGTGGTAAGGAAAAAGAACGGCAGTGTGCGACTCTGTATCGACTACAGGAAACTGAACTTTCAAACCATCAAGGATGGCTATACTCTGCCAAAGCCTGCGGACGCTTTCACAGCACTCTCAGGATCTGAGTGGTTCTCAGTACTCAACCTGAAATATGGTTACTACCCAATTGAAATGGACGAAGCAGACAAATCCAAAACCACCTTTGTGTGTCCCTTATGATTCTGGGAGTCAGGAGTAACAAACGCACCAAACTTTATGGAGAAATGCATGGGAGAAATGAATTTGAAGGAAGTCCTTGATTGGCTGAAAGAGTTCGGCCTGAAACTGTCTTTGGAAAAGTACATATTCTTCTAAACATCTGTTCGTTACTTGGGACATGTGGTTTCCCGCCATGGTGTTGAAACAGATCCAGATAAGATTTCTACCCTCACAACCTGGCCAGTACCCAAAACCTTAAAAGAACTGAGGTCATTTCTTGGCATTGCTGGGTACTATAGAAGGTTTGTGAAGGGTTAGTCTGTTATTGTCAAACCCCTCCATGGTCTTACATCTGGTTATCCACCATCACAGAAGAAATTGAAACCAACATTAAAACCAGAACAGTATCTGAACCCCAAAGAGCCGTTTGATGGCCGATGGACATCTGCTTGTCAGCAGGCCTTTGAAACCATAATTCTGAAACTCACTACTGCCCCAGTGCTTGCCTTTGCTGACCCCCAGAAGCCATACCTTCTTCATACTGACACCAGCTCTACTGGTCTTGGAGCTGTGTTATATCAAGAACAAGAAGGAAAAAACAGAGTCATTGCTTATGCCAGCAGAGGGCTCTCTCGTGGCGAATTCCGTTATCCAGCTCAATAGCTTGAATTCCTTGCCCTGAAATGGTCAGTGACAGAAAAATTCAGCCTCTATATGTATGGTAGTCATTTCACAGTGGTAAGAGACAGCAACCCTCTTACTTACCTTCTGTCATCTGCCAAACTGGATGCAACCAGTTACAGGTGGCATACCGCACTATCCACCTTTTCTTTTAACATCTTGTATCATGCTGGTAAGCAAAGTCATGCAGATGGGCTTTCTCACAGACCTCATTGGTGATCTATTAGATGATCTCAAGTCTCAGAAAGAGAGAGAGCGAATATGGAAATTTGCCCAATAACATCAGTCTGATCCTGCTTTAGTTTCCATTTATCAGTACACCACCCAGGCCATCTGTGACAGACAGCTCATCTATAGTTCAAACAACATAGATCCGCATAACGATAATCTTTCCCTTGTTCAATCGTTTGCCATTTCCATTGATGCACTGAGGCTGAGAAGGCTGCAAAACAACGGGCAGACTACACCATCAGACATGTCATATCTCAATTGGAACATGGAGAGACACCACCACCTACCTTGAGGGATGAACTTCCCGATTTGCCCCTTCTCCTTCGAGAATTAAATTTTTTGGAGTGAGCTCCGGAACAACATTCTTGTTAGGAGGAGGCAAACAGGACCTCAATGCTCCTATCAGCTTGTCCTGCCACAGGAATTTCGACACCAGGTCTTGACCAGTTTACATGATCACATGAGTCACATGGGAATTGAAAGAACACCTGACCTGGTCTGAGCCAGACTCTATTGGCCAAGAATGTCTGCCAATGTTTACACAAAGATAAAAACTTGTGAAAGGTGTGTAAAAAGGAAATCGTTGCCTGAGAAAGCTGCACCTCTTGTAAAAATAAAAACAACAAGACCTCCTGAACTTGTCTGCATGGATTTCTTATCGCTGGAACCAGACAGAAGCAGGATAAAGGACATTCTTGTTATCACAGACCACTTCACAAAATATGCATTGGCCATTCCCACACCCAACCAAAAGGCCAGGACAGTCGCAAAATGTCTATGGGACAACTTCCTTATCCACTGTGGAATCCCAGAAAAAATTTGAGACTTTGAGTCCCAGACAATAAAGGAACTATGCAAAATGGCTGCAATTCACAAAATAAGAATAACCCCATACCACCTGAGAGGAAACCTGGTTGAACATTTCAATCACACACTGTTTGACATGCTTGGAACCCTAGCGGATCAGGGCAAAACTCATTGGAAGGACTTTGCGAAACCCCTTGTACGTGCATACAATTGCACCAAGAATGACCTTATGACCTTCACCTTAGGAACCAATGTTCGGACGCCAACCACAACTGCTAATTGACTTTGCTTTTGGACTACCTGTCACGGAAAACCAACATACGTCCCATTCTCGGTATGTTCAAAATCATGGTCTCACTTGGAGGAGAGCTACAAAATGCCAACAGAAAATGCAGAAAAAATCATACAAAGAAGCAAAACCAGATTCGACAGGCATGTCACTGCCTCTGATTTATCTGTGGGAAACTGTGTCTTGGTCAGAAATGTCCATCTGAGAGGCAAACACAAATTTGTAAACAAATGGGAATCTGAGGTACATTGTTGTAAAGAGAGCTGGTACTCTTCCTGTCTACACAATTAGACCTGAGAATAAAGACAGTCATCTTCGAACACTACACAGGGACCTTCTGCTTCCTTGTGGGTGCTTACCTGTACCAAAAATGAACTCCATCTGTGAAATGAGTCCTCAGACGAAGAACTCGCTCCAATCCGGACCCTCCTGACAATCATATGGATACAGACAATCTATCAGATGAAGATGAAATAATTCCATCCCATCGATACAGTGGAATGGCCACCTCTGAACCTTCCAGATTCCAGATTCACAACCATAATCGATATTTCGAAAGATTCCATTATGGCACCTTCCAACATGGTTCCTTCAACCTCAGAGACCACACAATGCACAGCCTCTGATGATACAAACCATGACGCAACAGAGAATGCTGCTCAGACTCTACTAGACTTGTCTGATACAGCCGACAGCCCTGAAAGTTCAAACTTGCCTGGAGATGCAGAACTCAGTTTAAACTTAACAGTTAATGATGAAAAGTTGATGTTGAAAGAGCCAATTGTCCAGACAATGACTTGCACATCTCCCTTGGATCCTCCAATACCGCAATGACGACAAACTTCCAATAAGATGTTCGACTAGAACCAGGAAACCTCCCGATCAACTTCAGTATACAAAACCCGGATACCCAGTATTGGATACTATGCAGTCACTACTTCATGGGTTGGCTACTGCCTTTACATATGCCCTAACAGACCCTGAAGTTCCCACTTTGTCACACCACAACAACCAAATAACACTCAACCAGTTCCATGTCACAGGACGTACATGAGATCAAGGGGGAGAAGTGTAACCCAGGTTTAAAACCTAGCCAATCCCAAAGCACTTAATCCTCTACAGGCAGCAGTTAGCTACGTCTGTTATGTTGGTATCAGTACTGTATTGCAGTGTCACTAAATAGCTCCCGCTAGCATAGCGGTTAGTATGATCAGCTGGCACTGCTCCTGCTTGCTTTGCGATAAGCTGCCACGCAGAACTTCCATGGGGAAACTGCCAACTAAAGAAATTAGCATGAATGAATATTAATTTGTATATTTTATGTATTGAAGCTTTTCAGGACTTTTGATTTTGGCCCTTTATATATTTCAGTTTAATCTTTTATGTGAATAATTGATTGTTATTTGCTTTTGTGTATGTGAATGTTGTATGTAAGTGTTTTACTATTTGAAGTATAATTTGTACTTTGCAATGAGATTCATTAGAACTCATATAATGTTGTACAACAAAGAAATCCTCATGACCTTTTATAGGTCAGTTTTTTGTTTATCCTGTTGGGTGTTGCCTGAACCACCTGGATCTTCAGCCCTTGCTTGATGGCGTGCTACCCATTAATCCAAATCCCCGGAATCTGGATTACACAGAACCAACCAAACCCTCCCTTCCACATTCTGGTGTGGTAGAAATGAGTTGAACTATTTTTTTTGCCCCTTTCTTCCCACGCGGAAGTATTGAACTGGACTGGACTTGTATTTATTATGTTTGTTTATTGAAATAACTGAAATAATTGCAATACAATATATTATTTAAACTCACCTGTGTGTCCGTGGTAGTCATACACATTGGGCTCCCACACAAGGCTATCTTCTGTAAAACTCTGATCTAACAACTAACTCTAATTGAGCTAATCCCACTTGCTACAAGAGGTATCATTTGGGAGGGGGGATGGTTAATTTATTTATCATTATACAACACGAGTATAACGAAACATGTATAACATATATAATGAAATTTACGTTGTAGTCAGTAACCCAAACAAACAAACAAAAAAAACCCCGATGAATTATGGTGGAGTGCAGAGGATGACTATAGAAGAGTAGAGATAGTAGTTAAAAGGAAAACTAATTATCAGCTGGGCCATCATTAACATTTAACTGTTTGGTGGCCTGAGAAATAAAAGAGTTATTCAACCTGTTAGACGTGGCATTTGGTAGTCTAAATCTGTGTCTGGAGAGTAGGAGCTCTAGGCAGTTTTATTCACCCGCTGCAGAGCCCTCCTGTCCTGGGCCGTGCACAAACCATGCCAATTTGTAATGTTTCCAGTCAGGATGCTTTTTATTGCTCCTCTGTAAAAGTTGATGAGACCTTGGCATGGGTTCTTTGCTCTCTTAAGCTTCCTTAAAAAATATGGTTGTTTCTGAGCTTTCTTTACCAGGATGGATATGTGTGATGACCATGACAGGTTCTTTGTGATGCTGATTCCCAGGAACCTGAAATTGTTCACCTGATCCACCTCAGCTCCGAGGATGTAGACAGGGGTGTGTGTCTTCGTCTCCTTTTTTCTAAAAGCAATGATCAGCTCCTTAGTTTTTCTGACGTTGAGGTTGTTCTCTGTGCATCACTCTGCAAGATTGTTGATTTCCTCCTGAATGATAATCTCATCATTGTTTGAAATCCGGCCAATGATGGTGGTGTCGTCTGCAAACTTCACAACAGAGTTCTTTATGTAACCCACTCGAAATAGCCTATAATGAGGGTGAATTTATTTCCTGTATTTTTCCAGTCTACAATAGCTAGTTTAGTCCAGCAGAGAGCAGTGGTGGCGCTGCAGAGAGGGAAACAACAACAGCACTTCCCGATTAGAGAGAGAAGGAGAGCGAGAAAGCAGAACAGTAGCAAGCTAAAGTGGAAAAGAAACGAGCCAAGCGCAGTAGAAAGTATAAATGCAAGATTAAAAGTTACTGTAAAGGTTCTTCGGAACGAAATCCATCCCAAAATGGGTTACAAGGAGTAACTGGTTCTGCTGAGGATTTAATGATTGTGTATTCTCTGGTTGGTTTTTTTGCACCTGATGATTTGTGAGAGAAAGTGACTGGACATACAACAAACTAGTAGAGGACATACCTCAGAAAAGCAGAGGACGCACAGCGGGTGTGCAGAGGGGCATCTCACCAGTCAAGATGACTGATTTTCTCCATCTCTCTTCATCTCATCATACAAATAAGCGCTGAGACCTTACCACACTCCATTTAAAGGGGAAAAAAACACACTAACCGGGTAGATGAACATTGGTTTTATTTCATTTCATTTGTTATTTTCTCAGAGCTCTGGATTGTTTATTTTGGTTGTTTTCTTCTCAACCTGAGTTGGTTGAAGGGCGAGGTAAAGACAATGAGTTTCTCAACTTAAAGGACAGCATGAGGAAACAAAAAACAAGAACTGAACTGACTAACAAACTGAATCTCAAACTAAGGACTAAGGGAGATTTTGTGGTTTATTTTGAAACTGGTTAACCAATTGCACTAATGGAAAAAAAACTGAGAACTGTACTATGAGTTACTATGAGTATTACTGTTAAATAAATGCCGGCTATATGTTATGAGTAAGCTAATCAGGTGATCTGGTATTTTCATTCCTCTACTCCTCCTTGAAAAGTACCTAGGTTAAGCGCTTGTGCATATATATCACTCCTGAACAGGAGGAAGCATTGAGCACGGTGTTGAGCACTAGAGTGGAGCTGTGACCGTCAGTCCAAACTATCTGAGGTCTGTTTGTGAGGAAATCCAATATCCAGTTGCAGAGCATAGTACTCAAGCCCAGAGTGCTAAGTTTGTTTCAGTTTCATGGGGGAGGTTGTGTTGAATGCTGAGCTGAAATCAACAACCAACATTCTAATGTAGGTGTTGTTATTTCAAGGTGTTTGAAGACTGAGTGGAGGGCAGTGGAGATTCAAACTGGTGAGGGTCCAAGCTGGCCTGGATGTTGTTTTTGATGTGCTGGAGAACCAGTTTCTCAAAACACTTCATCAGAATGGAAGTAAGTGCCACAGGGCAGTCCACCAGACTGCCGCACCACCAGACTACGGAGCAGCTTCTTTCCTCAGGCTGTGAGACTCCACAACTCATCTTCATCCTCCGCACTCCACCATAATTAAATGAAATATAGCATGCAATAACACCCCAAATGTCACAATTTCCTCCCAGCTCACTGTTAATGATTTGAACAGTGACACAGTTCACAGACTGCAGCAACAGTAAGCGGGGTGGATATTTTGTGATTTTGAAGTATATTTATTTAATACACACGACGCTGATCGTTAACAGCAGGAGGCTAGAAGGTGGAATCTAAAGACACACTCATCTTGCTTTGTGTATATTGAATGTGTAAGCACAAAAAAACCACACATTTTTGCTAACATAAAAACCTAAAAACTGTAGTATATCAAAGCCTTTTGCTGTGAGTCTTTTTGCTTCCTGTTGGTCAGAAATAGCTTAATTGCAGCTTTAAAGGAGCACTCCTCAAGAAACTGGAGGCGTGGAGTTTGGAACATGTGGCAGTTTACCAGGCAGGGAGAAAATGCTACAGAGTTGAATTATTGGATGTATTGGTTGTAAGTGTTTTTAGTCAGGCTAAGGATATCGGTCAGTTGGTTGGTCAGTCCATCACTTTGGTCCAGACTGAATCATGTTGACAACTGAAGTTCAAGTTTATTTGTCACATATAATCATACAGGGTATAATCATAGTGAAATATATGACTTCAATTGTGCAATAAAAAATAAGTGTAAAATAGAATAAGAATAAAGAAGGGGTGGCTGTGACTCAGGAGGTAGAGCACTCCACTAATCGGAAGGTCGGCGGTTCGATCCTCCAGTCGAAGTGGCCTTAGGCAAGCTACTGAACCCCAAATTGCTTCAGAAGGCTGTGCCATTGGTGTGTGTGTGTGTGTGTGTGTGTAGGATAGATAAGATCCTGATGAGAAGGTTGGCACCTTGCATGGAAGTCTCCGCCATCAGTGTATGAGTGTGTGAATGGCATGTAGTGTAAAGCGCCTTGAGTGGTCAGAAGACTAGAAAGGCGCTATAGAAGTGCAGTCCATTTACCATTTGAATAGAAATAAATAATAAAGTTAACTATAGTAACTTGTATAATAAAGTAAGTAAAAAAATATTCTTAGGGCAATTCCTCAGTGTCCTCATTAAGGATCCTAGTGGCCTGATGTCCTCATGGATGGAGTGCGGCGTGGCCTCCCAGGTCAGGCGGCGTCAATGTCCGTTGATCTGCAGCTGGAAGGCAAAGTACTCTGCCTGCTTGCGAGTCCCGATGAGCTGCACAATGGTGAAGAACTGCTGGTGGCCATCATACTTCTGCTTCTCCAGCACCAGCATGAAGAGGAAGCCGAAGCAGGACCCAGTCCACCGCGCCCGGCAGGTTGATGTCAGCTGCTGATGTTGATGTGGCCAGGAACACAATGTCCTCCCCCTGGTTGAATGGCGCTGTCCAATATTCCAGGATTTAGCCAAGTTTCGGTGAAACAAAGGACATTACAGTTCCTGGTATCCCATTGGAAACTGATGCGGGCATGGAGGTTGTCCCGTTATTATCCAACGCCTGTACACTGGCTAACAGGATGCCTGGCAGAGAAGATCCATGTGGCCAGGATCGCAGCCGGTGTTTTATCCCTCCATGTTTACCTCGGTGTTTCCTCCCATGTTGAGGCGGATGCATAGATGGAAGCAGAGATGGTCTTGCTCGTCTATGTGGTAGGGGTCGTAGCTACTGTATGTCCCCTCCACCTTTTCCTCGATGTTTACTCTGATGTTTACAGTTGAGAACCTCTACCGGCCAGACAGGAGGAGAATCCATAAAGCTGACCGTTTCCCTATCCTGATGAGTGACTCGTAGTCAGTCATATGTTATCATTGTTCACAAAAAGTACAACTAATATTTGTAGAAGTAAACGTAAAGATACATTTGCACAAATTTAGTGGAGCTAACAGAGAGGTCGGCGCCTTCTACAATATTATACTGGATTCTACTGGATGAATTGCCATAAACAGATATTCATGGTCGTAAGGCAATACATCGTAATAACTCTGGTAATCCCCTGACTAGTGCCATCATGAGGTTAAAATTTCAGTTCATCCAATACTTTTGTTTATGACTTCATACCAGCAAAACTCCCACCAGCCTAGTTGCCAGATGTGAGCATGCTAATGTGATAAAATAAACTGGTGTACATTGTAAACATTACCTGCTAAATGCATGTTAACGCACATGTTGCTATAACTGCTGCTAAAGCAAGTTGTCCTTCAGCTACTTAAACTACTTTAGATACAACGTTGTTGCTACAACTGCAAATACTACTCCAATTTCTACAACTCTGACTCCATCTACTGAAACTAACACTGCTAGTAGTGCTAGCAGTACAATAAATCAATTGGAGCTTATGGGCTGGAGCTGGTGGATGCAGTCACAGGGAATGGTGTCAACATTGTCCCACTGTCTAACAAAGTGACAGTAAAACTCGTTCAGGTCCAGACGGAGCCAGAGTCTCCTGAGAACTGGTGTTGGAATTTATCAGAGTATAGTCATTTAGCTTCTCTCACCACCTTGCCAAACCTGTAATTTGACTCTTTGAACTTCTTTATTGAAAAATAGGTTACAGTTATTATTGCATGCCTAATATTGTTCACAATAATTTCCTGTTACCCTGAGTAAAGTTAGTCTAGGACCTCAATACTTGGTCTATACTGTAGCTGTATGTTCATGTTACAAGGCAAAATACAGTTACAGTGGAAACCGCTTATAGTGATCACGTCCGTCTGTTGGATGATTTTTTTTCTTGTGCAGATTACCATCTAATTGACATTTGTATATTTATTACATGACTAGAAAGTCATGAAACGGACAGCTTCCCTATTTACTGGGGTAAGACTTCAAGACTTCAAGATATTTATTGTCATATGCACAACAATTACAGGAAGCTGTCGTTGGCAATGAAATTCTTAAATCCCAGGCCCCTCCAACAATGCTCATGAAATGTAATATAAAGTAAAAGGAGAACTTAGGACATAAGATATAAAATAGTGCAAAAGTTCAAAATATGAGGACAGAATATAGTATATAAATATAAATAAAATAAAATATAACGCACTAGAATAAAATATCAAAATATAAAATTCCTCAGCCTGACCAGGACTCCGGCCCGCAACCCCCGTTTCCTTTGTCTCCTCCGCTCTCCAGGTACAGCAACAGGTAATCCCAGCCATGGATATAGTGCTGTCCACCAACAACCTGATGTACAGAAGTTGTTCCCTATCATATTGTATGATAGGGCTCGCTTGGGTGGTGTGCATGTTTAAAAAAAGACCAAAATAACAAAATAAAACAGAAAAAAAGCAAAGTTGAGGAGAAGCTTGAGCTTGGAGCACAGTAGCCATCCTCGGCGCCATCTTCTTCGCTCAGACAGGGTACGCTATTTAGGGGGCACTACATGAACGGGCATTATCAATCCACTTGACGAGGGCGGCTTCAACCATAGGTGCTTCCCCGTGTAACCGGCCGAGCCTTCCCTTTTAAGGAGGGTGGCCTGGTGGATGGATGCATGTGACGTAGTCTAGCAGTTTTGTTATGGGAAGTGAGTCTCTCCTCTGTGTGTGTGAAAAAGTACCTGTACTATATGTGCAGCAGACACCTTGAAGCGCATGCTTCCATGGGTTGTTAAGTTACAGTAGTCAGCAGAAAGTGTCCAGATAAGCTCAGGTTCAAGTAACGCAGTTGTGAAAAGGGCCATGTACTGTGTTCGCTGCACTGAGTGAATAAAGCACCTGTTTTATGCAATGTTACCAGAACGTCTTCAAAGCAGTGCTTGCCCGGACTGCAGAGGCTAGTTACCATCTAACTGACAAGTCAGGCTAAAGCCAACTGAATTAGCCTAAAGAAACCAGAGGTCTCTTAACTACGGTTCGGAGGACCGAAGCTGGAAAGATAACACCTGTGCACATTCGTCTTCTTTCTCCATCACTAGCAGCTGACTGTTTCTTGTTGTTTCACTGCTGTATCTCATTGGCTCCTTGTTGGCAGTTTGTTATACGATTCGAGGAAACTACATTTTTCATTGAGAGAAAACTACTTTCTTTTTGCCTTTGTTGAAGATCAGAAGTCCAGGTCTTGGGCCAGAGTTTAAGTCTGGACCTCTTCACCAACACTTTGTTTTCTTCAGGATTGAGTAGCTATTGGAGTCCCCAAAACAGGTTCAAAAATTCACTGAAGACGAGTTCGATGCAATAGAGTTTTATTCTTCACAGAAATAAAACCCGAGTCAGTCCCGGAACCTGACTGATTTTCCACTGTATGCACACTACCCTATATTGTCCAAGTGCTCTTCCGGGCACATCCAGGCATATCTCTGATTCCAGTATGTTTTGGGGATTTTCCACTCTAGGGCAAGTCTGGACATGTTTGTGACGCAGTTGTTTTTCAGGATCACTCAGACTATATTTTTTAAAAACTTTATGATCTTTT
>NTHP01000706.1:90573-148984 GCA_003416845.1 Oplegnathus fasciatus
TATATATATATATATATAAGCACTTTAGCAAATCATAGTTTTAATTATTTGCTTATATATATATAAGCACTTCAGCAAACCATAGTTTTGCTTCAACAAAACACTTCAAACACGTAATTTACGACGGCATCACCTGAATCTGTCGAAATAGATAACAAGACAAAAACAGACTGGAAGGCGAGTGTTTCTCCCCACAGCGTTCAGGCAGCCTCTCACTGCAGATTTGGACCATGCCAAAGCAATCACTAATGCTACAGAGTGTTTATCGCTGGAGATATGTGACCATACTCAGTCGTAGAGAATACAGGATTTAAGCTTATGGTCAAAGTGCTTTAGCCCTGCTACAATGAGCCTTCACATGTGCATAGTCAGTCCGTTGTGCTGCCCTGTACCAGTGCAAGCTGCAGTTGTTCAGGAATTATCAACAGGTCAGAGTCTGATGGAGCATTACTGACGTTTGTGTTATTTATTTTTGTTATTTATTTTTTCTTATTGACAATATGCCAGTATTTGAGTGCCTTAACTGGCCAATGAGCCACTGGTTACATTTACACGTACCAAACTGTGACCCCAAAACCGAGGTAGGCCTACATACTGAACTGTGAGTGTGCGAACACCATTTTACTTTGGACTGCTTTCTCAAAGAGGGCCTGTACAAAGCAAGATTCGTTTATAAACTGAAACTCAAGGATTGGATCGATACCGGCTGTCCATGACCCAAGTTCAAACTTGGAAGCTGTAAGTTTTGCAGGTTAGCCTGTTGAATTTAGTGTTAGCATGTTGCGCAGCTAATGTGACTAGCTTCAATTGTACACATGACTATGCCCACATGCCGGAGCAATGTCAGAGTTTGTAATATTGAGGGAAAGTCAGAGTGTTCAAGACAAACTGTGTTAACGTTAAGCCTCTTTGAAACCAATTAAATAATGAGCGTAGGTTGGATGTGGGTAGCTTTTATAAAGAGTACGGTCAAGACCTGCTCTATATGTAAAGTCACATGAGATAACTTTTGTTGTGATTTGGCGCTATATAAATAAAACTGACTTGAAATGGACTCCACTGTTTTTCATGCTGCTTTTTGTGGAACATTCTAGTGCAACAAAACATAACCTCTGCTGGCTTTGTTGTTACACGAAAGCCCTTTCTACTCCATGATCTGGCTGGTATGTGTGTGCACTGCTGTATCTAGGCCTACATTTACTTGATAGCATGCCCTGAAGGTACACATGTGAAAAAGAAATAGTCAAACTGCAAGGCATGTCGGAAACAATATTTCTTTTGCCTGGCAACGCTGTGTAACGCCGAGGACACGCCGGAGGCGGAAGCGCCGTGAAGTGCCCCGAATCGCTGCCCGCTTCCTTTCGGCGCCCATGTTAACCAATTGAGCTGTTCACACAGGGAGCTCCACGGTCGGCTCCCGATTTGCAGCGATGGTTTCGGCATCTGTTCTATTTTCTCCACTCACTGCGAGCGAATCTGGCCAGAAAACACACTGATAACTGGATAAACTGAATAAACAAACACGTTATTATAGTTGTATTATGTCAATTGTATATCACTGAAGCTACAGACCTAACTACACAGCACTGGGAACAAACACTCTGTCTATACTGTGGCCGTTCATTTACCCCAATAAAAACTCATTACTATAGGCACTCCAGAAGTGGACATACATGTACAGTGTTATCCAGGAACACATGAAAAGCTTTATGTTATAAATTCATGAGGTTATTACTTAAAGATCACTGCTCCCTGTGATTACAAAAGAGCAGAGGGGCAGAATCGCTTGACCGGCGCGGAGAAATGCACTTCTGGTGTGAACAGCCCGGCTGCTGCTCACCAGAGAACTGTCATACACCAGAGAACATGTGGCGTGTCCGCCTCCTGTGTGTCCCCGGTGTAACTTTGATTAGCTCCCAGTCGCTAACTTGCTCATACAGCAATGGCCCACCGGACAGATACACTTAGCGTTACTGTAGTACTAGTATTAGTAACGCTATTGCAGCTCCGTTGCAGTTCTAGTGTAACATTTATTTGAATACTGTCAATAGTCCTAGGTCTCTCCCACTGTGGTCATGTAGTCTCACATTGCATTACAAACAACACTCACTCACTTGGACAATGTTGCTTTTTGCACCACAAACTTAGACTATACTTAGTATAGCTAATTAAAGAGGACAAATATTTGAATGTCAGATAACCCAGAAATGAAATACATAGCATGCTGTAACAAGCTAGATTCAAGAATTACAAGCTCATGTTTGATGAGGTGTTCTTGGACCCACCAGACTCTCCTCACAGTAGAAGCCATCAGTGGGAGTTATTGCTGGGCAAGTGTCATGCTTCAGGCCTGAAGACAACATGGTGGTTATATTTCCTTTTCATCGGCTATGAATAAAGAGCTTTATTTCTAAGGAGGCTTTTGGTCATTTTAAATTTAGTGGTAAGTGTCCTGCAGTATTACAGAAATACATCAGGTTTTATGTAATTGCACTGTTTAAACAGGTAATACGAAAACTTATTTGATTTCATGCAAATAGCTGCGTAAAAAAAGCTGGTCCATTTCACATCCTAACTATGAAAATGTGAAAGAGTTTTGCTAGTAATCCTTTGCTACAGGTAGCAAAATAGTGACTAAGCAACACGACACATTTGTTTCAGTCACACTTTATTATGATGTTGACAGATCACAATGTAAATTATATTCCCTACAGCATTTTGAAAGGGTATCAAACAGATAATCTGCAGCATTGACAAACATATTAAAGCATAAATAATAAATATGACACTAATTGTCTGATGAGTAAAAACTTTTCAAGTGAACACATCCAGATTACTCTGAAACACAGCACAGTCCTCACTGTAGCTGCAGATACTTTAGTTGCTGAGCAGTTTTTCAACTACATAAGCAAGTTACTTTGTACAGTAAGATCAGTAATTCCACCGTCAGTTACAGTTGCTTCAGAAAGCATTCAGACCCCTTTACTTTTTGCACACTTTATTGTGTTGTAGATGTAATCATAGATATAGAACATTAGATGTGACATTACGTCATAACTCATGGGATAAAATGTCCACCATCTTACCAGAGTCTTGTTTACAATCGCCACCTATTAGCAGCAATGGTTGTCAGCTGTGCAGCACCTAATTGCACAATTAAAAGAACCAAAGAGACCAGGGAGGCTGGCATCACTTTCCACATGTCAGTATGAGTAGATAAGATATTTATTTTTTACATATGGGTCAACTAAAACTACAAAAAATTAGTTAACTATGTAACTTTACCATTAGCTACCAAGTAACAGACCAGCTGAGTTCTAAGTAAAAATTATTACTGATTGCAGCTCTAAACAGCATTGATCTGTTAGCTAAACAGATCAGTTATAACCAGGAAACAGCTAACTTAGAGCTCAAAGGTAACGTTTAGTAACATTAACGTTATAACAAAGTTATTAATATTACCCGAACATTTGACTGCTAAGCAGCTGATTCCAGCCAAGCAAATGTAAACATACAACATGTTAACGGCAAGAAGTGCTCGTCTTCACTCCTAAATCTCATTTCGTAATAACATTATCTCAAGACAAATCCAGCAAACCAGCTACGTTACAATCTACACATCAAGTGTAGATGTAGAGTATGTATTCTATATTGCAGTCATAGAAAATTATATCTGTGCTGTCTGTTTCATAAAGCTACGTTACTTTTATTACTCAGGTAATATTTTTGTAATTTTGAGCCCATGTTTCTTTAAATTCAGAAAATAAAAAAAAGATGAGGACTAAAATATTTCCAGCTATATCTGTGATGAGCAGTAGCCTATGCTTATTATCATAGAAAGGGATTGCACTTGACTTTTTCTTCATTAGGTAGTAGTTAGAAAAAATCGCTTTACTTTTTCCTTGACTTACAATTTTTGGCAATTCCCGCAATTTTACCGCAAAAAAAAATCACGTAAAAGTAATGGGTAGCCAACATGTCTGTAGATGTTTTCTACATTTCGTTTCACCAGATTTCCAAATAATGATGTGGCTAGAAAGAGATGGATTTGGGCTGTAAGGAGGAAGGACGATTGGTTACCAAATCCACGGAGCATGCTTTGTAGCCAGCATTTCTTATCACAGGACTTTGACAGGACAGGTCAGACAGTGAGCATTAGGAAAGGTTTAATAACCTCTGTCTTTCCAAATCTGCCACATAATCTGCAGAAGGTACAGTAGCATAGTCAAAATAACACTTCACAATCCAGCCTATTGACCTATACATCTGAAGCTTTATTAATTGTTTCAGAAAATGGAATAG
This sequence comes from Oplegnathus fasciatus, assembly GCA_003416845.1. Lineage (NCBI taxonomy): Eukaryota > Metazoa > Chordata > Actinopteri > Centrarchiformes > Oplegnathidae > Oplegnathus > Oplegnathus fasciatus. The sequence continues at coordinate 94,876 of NTHP01000706.1, forward strand.
GCAACTTTTACATTGTCTCAATCCTACTTATGTTCTTTCTTTGCATGGACATTAGATTCCTGCCAAGCCAAGGACCACAACAAATTCCCAAAGTGTCATCATTCATATGCAAGTAGAGGAAATGCCCCCAAATATAAAACAGAAAAGAATAATGATGCCCCCTCTTCAAGACACTCTCTCCCCTCACTGCCTGATTAGTTAGGCATTGGAATAAACTATTTCAAAGGAACCACAAAGATAGATGTTGTATATACGTAGATGAAGGCGTCTGAGTTAGTGAGAAAGTCCTTCAAGGCCCTAAACCCTACAGTGTATGTTAAATTCATTCTATTACTCCATACTGGAAATGATTGGTGGTGGATTGATGCTATAGGTCCATCCTGTGGGAATGTTAAATAAGATTTAGATAGAGGTCCGTAAGTCTTATAGTATATAAGATATAGAATATTATGGATGCATATGAGTATTATTCAGTATGCCGACAACCAATCCAACTGGACTGTAGAGTTCTCTGAGTAGGCCCAAGAGTTACTTCTAGCAACAACAGGAATATGGCTTAGAATCCAGCCCATTATTCACTGGCTAGCTGTGGTTTTAAGAATCTATCATTTCACAATTTATAGCCTCTGTGCCAAAAATGCATACCATAGTAATTCTGCATATGTTACTTTATTTATACCCGTGGGTAGATTTGGTTTGCAGTAGGCAAGGCATCCATCTTGACAAACAATCACAGACAAGACAGACAATAGACGAACATGATAAAATGATAAAGGTGCTCAAGGCTACAGTAATCAGGACTTAGAAAGAGAAAAATAACCCTAAAAGAAAGACCACTAAAATAAATAACCACTAGCAATATTGCTATGACTTGTTCATCTGAGTGATGGCTGCTGGAACAAAGCTATTTTTATACCGCTTTGTTCTACACTTTGGGACTACAAACCTCCATCCAGAGGGAAGAAGCTGAAATTCACTGTGCAAAGGGTGGGAGTCATCATTTAAAATCGAGCTGGTTATCTGCTGTAACTGTTTGGTATACAGGGACTCTGTGTTAAGCTGTGACTCACCAATCTGCCTACTAGACCATTTAACAATTTGGTTCAGAGAGTTCCTGTTCTTTAAAGATAGGCTTCCAAACCCAAAAGAAAAACACCAAAGAAAAAGATAAAATCAGTTCAATAAAAGCATGATAGAATAAGGTCATCATGGTTTTGTCAATGTGGAAATAGGACAGGTCCCTCAAACAAAACCAACGCTGGTGCCCCTTTTTGAACATAGCTTTACAATTTGCTTCAAAGTTCAGTTTTTAGTCAATAATTGAACCAACATATTTGTATGATTGCACATATTCCACTGTCTGACCCTTAGGATGCTTGCACACGTGTAGTAAGGGCAAAAGCACACATCCTTGTGGGGAGCCAGTAGAGGAGTAGACCTGCCTTACTACCTCACTCTTTGTGTCCTATTAGTTAAAAAGTCAAGAATCCAGCCCACAAGATTGTTACTTAAGTCAAATTGTTCTAAAAGCCTACTAATTAAAATATGGGGTTGAATAGTGTTAAAAGCAGAGGAAAAATCAACCAATAGAAGTCTAGCATGAGACCCATTTCCTTCCAAGTGATTAAAAAGTAAATTAAACAAAGTGATTGTGGCATCCTCTACTCCTCTGTGTGGCCTATAATCAAACTGCATGGGATCAAGTGCATGCTCAGTTTTCCTTAAGATCTCTGACCTTACCAGTTTTTCAAAGGTTTTCATTAAAATTGATGTGAGAGCAACTGGTCTAAAATCATTAAGAGTTTTGGGGCAACTGGATTTGGGAACAGGGACTACCACAGCATCCTTCCAAACTTTACGTACATGCTGTGCCTGTAAAGACTTTAAAAATATAATGGAATACAGGACTCAGTTCTTTTGCACAAGATTTAAGTAAACGACCACAGATGTTGTCAGGTCCATGACTCTTATTTACTCTAACTGAAAGGAAGGCCTTTTCAACATCCTTTTGGTCTAAGTGCTGACTGTCTTCAAGTTTGTGACTCAGTAGCTGAATTTCATTACTAAAATCTGAAGTATCAAAACGAATATAAAAATGATTAAGAGCATTGACAAACTCAGTACTGGAGTTGAAGCCATCCAGAGTGACATGACTGCTGTTCTTTGGATTCCCGAGGCCTGCAATAGTTTTCATGGTAGACCAGGCTGAGCCAAGGTTGTTTGTAGCCATCTTGTTCTCTAGTTCAGATTTATAGTTCTAGGACCACAGCTATTGCAGCCCAAGCCTTGAGAAGATGAAATAGAAGCTGAGGATTGCTGATAAATGAATTCAACATTTAGAGAGACAATTTAGAAATACTTGCAGAAGAGAGAAAAGGGTCAGACACACAATACAGCAACATATCTCAGACATGAGGGCCCAGCACTTACTGACCACACAGTTGGAAGACATGCTCCGCACATACTCTGGCAAGTATTACTAAAACTATTAGATAAGATTACATAAGTCATTCATGGTTTTCATAAGGGAATTCAGACTGAGTAGAACGTGTTGTTATAAAATGATGAGATTGAAAAGAAAATAAATATAACTTTCTGTGTCGACATTCCAGGGCACCTCTTCAAGAGGAGCAGCAAACAGTACTGGAGAGAGCAAATGGAGTTCTTGCTCACTTTACACCTTTATGGTCCAAAGGCATACATGTACTTGAAGGACACAGTAAAACTCCCTTTACCTTCAGTGAGAACATTGATAAGGTAGGAACAAAATTCACTCCTTTACTATTTGGTACACTAACTGATGGAATGGGCACTGAATAGCTTTCATCTCTATGAACACTACTTCTTCAGACAGCATTTGCAAAACATGATTCTCTTAACTTATTTTAGGTGGATGAAACCTATTAATGGCGAGCCAGGCATCAATGAAGAAATGCTACAAGTGCTGAAAGAGAAGGCCGTCTCTGAGCCTGATAAATATAGGGATGTATGCATCATGCTTGATACCATGGCACTCCGAAGGCAAATTGTCCGTTTCTGGGATGCTGTGGCGCATCTGGTGGAATCACCAGCATTGACTAGAGTTGCCGCGATCAGCTCCAGCAGCCAGAACACGACGCAGACGTGCCCGGTGGGATCAAGCAGTATGTGTGTATTTGTTCAGGAAAATGACTGTAGTGGGCTTTGCTGTGAACTTCAACACAATGCTCTTGATGGTCATATATAGGGCAGATTTGTAAAATGTAGAGAAATAACATCAAAAATATAATGTTCAAATAATGTAATGTTACTTGCATTATTTGTATTCCCAAGAGGCTGGAACGACAACCCCAACGCAAACCAGTTTCAGAGCACTTTCAATATTTACTGGTTATTTATTGTTTTTATTTTATAGTTTTTATCTATTTATTCCTGAATTTATCTTTGAATTTGAAACATTTTAAGCATTTTTCCATGTACTTTAGGATAAGTATTCGCCAGTGATTTAGTGTGTGTCTGTGTGTGTGTGAGTGAGAGAGAGAGAGAAATGCATCTTTCCTCATGTACGATTTATGACATTAATAAATATATTTATATATTACAGTAGGTGTGTTTCTGATTGTAATTGCATGCCAATATCGGCCATAATACTGAATCTATTCAGGATTTCTACATAAAAGATATTGCTTAATGTAGTACATTAGCCATTCCTAATACCAAAGACAGCTCTTACATATTAAGTTCAGGCAAAATTGAAAAAATAAAATCATTGTCTGCAATATAAATTCACAATTATGAGATTATCTTCATGATTCATAACTTGTTCTGTTGGAGCTATAATAATTAAAATTCTACCAGAATCTTTGTTTTTTTTAATTCATTCTAGACAGGCACAGTTGTCTTACGCTCATTACTTTGAATAAAAAACAGTATTGGTGTATTGGTAGAAAAATACAAGATTATAAAGACAGCATATCCCTCTTTCACCATAGGTTCCAATTGCAGCAAGTTTAAAACTGGACCCAGGTAAGATGGCTGCCATATGGTTCCATCCCTAAATGGCAAGTTATTATGACACATGACACATCCTAGTGTTCTATATCTATGGATGTCATTTTAAATGGATAAAATCTACACTCAATAACCCATAATGACTAAGTGAAAACATGTTTTTAAAAATTTTGCAAATTTATTAAAAATCAAAAACTGAAATCTCTAATTTACATAAGTATTCAGACTCTTTACTGTGGCACTCCAAATTGTGGTCAGGTGCATCCTGTTTGCTTTAATTATCCTTGAGATGTGTCTAGAACTTGATTGGAGTCCACCTGTGGCAAACTGAATTGATTTGACATAGTTTAGAAAGGCACACACCTGTGTATATAAGGTCCCACAGTTTACACAAAACCAAAGAACCCTCTGTAGACCTCCGAAATTGTGGTGAGGCATAGATCAGGGCAAGGGTATAAAACCATTTCTAAAGCTTTGAGTGTTCCCAGGAGCACAGTGACCTCAATAATTGTGAAATGGAAAAGTCTGGAACCACTAGGACTCTTCCCGGAGTTGGCTGTCCGGCCAAACTGAGTAACTGAGAAAGAAAAGCCTTGGTCAGGGAGGTGACCAAGAACCCAACGGTCATGCTAAGAGAGCTTTGGAAGTCCCCTGCATAGATGGGAGAACCTGCTGGAAGGACAACCATCTCAGCAGCACTCCATCAGTCAGGCCTTTATGGTAGAGTTGCTAGATGGAAGCCACTCTTAAGTAAAAGGCATATGACAGCCCACTTGGAGTTTAAAGGACTCTGAGAGTATGAAGAAAAAGATTCTCTGGTGTGATGAGACAAAATTTAACTCTTTAGGCAGAACTCCAAGCACTGTGTCTGACGAACACCAGACACTGCTCATCACCTGGCTAATATCATCCCTGCGGTGCATCCTGGTGGTGGTAACATCATGCTATGGGAGTGCTTCTCAGCGGCAGGGACAGGGAGACTGATCAGAATTGAGGGGGAGATGAATGCAGGCAAACACAGAGAGGTCCTTGAAGAAACCTGCTCCAGAGCACACGCGACCTCAGACTAGGACGACAGTTCATCTTTCAGCACGACAGTGACCGAAGCATACAGCCAAGACAATGCTGGAGTGGCTTCAGGACAAGTGTCTGACTGTCCTTGAGTAGCCCAGCCAAAGCCCAGATGTAAACCCCATAGAACATCTGTGGAGAGACCTGAAGATGGCAGTTCACAGATGCTTCCCATCCAATCTGATGGAACATGAGAGAATCTGCCAGGAAGAATGGGGTAAACTTACCAAATTCAGGTGTGCAAAGCTTGTAGAGACTTACCCCAGAAGACTCAAAGCTGTAATAAAGGGGCTTCTACAAAGTACTGAATTAAGGCTCTGAATACTTATGTAAGTGAGAGATTTCAGTTTTGAATTTCTAATAAATTTGCAAATATTTCTAAAAACAGGTTTTTACTTTGTCATTATGAGCTATTGAGTGTAGATTGATGGGCAAAAAGTTTATCCATTTAAGATTACATGTACAACACAATAAAGTGTGCAAAAAGTGAAGGGGCCTGAATACTTTCTGAAGCCACTGTATATTACAGTATATTACCATCATTGTTGAGTGTGTATATATAATTTCCTTTTGGGATTTATAAAGTATCTATCTATCTATCTATCTATCTATCTATCTATCTATCTATCTATCTACCTATCTATTTATCTCAAACTAGGCAGTTATTTTTAGGTTGTTGTTACTATGAGATGGTGTGTCGTTGTCACAGTGACAAAAGAGAGACTGTTTTTGGAATTCAAACAAACACTATTTTTTCTTCTTTCCAACAAATCCCATGAAAAGACAGAAACCAACAATGTGTTATTCTGGTTTCACACCAAAACCTTTCCTCAATTTTACAGTGAAACTGATGACGTCATAACTTTCCCTGAATCCTTTTGGATGGAGGCACCGTCAGGAAGTGAAAGAAATAGACATTTGATGCTCTAGGACATTGATGTATTTTATATATATATATATATATATATATATATATATATATATATATATATATACACACACACATATATCAGGCTTTGATACACACACAATACTTGTTAGTAGGATACATTCAGTGTTGTTGTTGTTGTTTGGGTTTTTTCATGGAATTTGCTGACAATAAGAAAAATATAGAATATCATCAGTCTAATCCTTTTAGCTTCAGTTAACAATGATTGGCGTCTTGTCTCTTCCTGTGTCTTTGTGTCTACTCCTGTGAATGCACTATAAAGAATAAAGTTGACCAGTTGAGTTGTCATAACAATCAAATGCCAAACAGAGCTAACAAAGGTCACGGGTCACTCTGGCTAAATGAGATGAGCAGTGTCTTTGTTTTCTGCAGCCTTTTGCTGACATGGAGGGATGTGCAACACCTTCTGGTGAAGACATCGAGACCAGTCCACCTGAAAGCTGATGACTGGAAGACCAATGGTGCTGGACACAGAGGTACACTGCATTCTACTTCTAATACTAACATAGTACATTGACTGTTTCATACTTGAAATACTTTAAACTATGAAAATGTTAAGTTTAGTAAAATAAAATGAGCAAGCCATTTCAACAACACTGAAGCCTTAGATAATTACAGAAGCATAATTACTCTCTTCACGTTCCCCTTTGTTTTGTAAAGTCAGCCACCTGTATGGTTTTGGCCTTGTGGATGCAGAGGCCATGGTGCTGGAGGCTACAAAGTGGAGGACTGTTCCTCCTCAGCACACCTGCAGCCAGATGCCTGAGCGACGTACCAGGTGAGGTGAACTGCAGGCAGGTGCATTATGTAGCTGACCACACACTTTGTGCAGAAATTAAACCTGGCTGGACACATGAGCAGAGAAAAAAAACTGTAAAGTGAGAGTGTGTGTGTGTGTTTGTGTTTGTGTGTGTGTGTGTGTGCGCGTTTTTATATTGTCATGCAAATTCCAGGATGGATGACAGCTATTTTGCCCTCGACTATACCCATCTCTTGTTGAAAAAATCTCACATATATCTGTAGTTCAAGAGCCCAGCCAATAGTTGAAGTCTTTAAATAAAAATGTGTAATTGTTATAAATCCATACAATACAATAAAAGCCACACCATCAACATAAACATAAAGAATAAAAGGTGTAAATCAGGAAAAAGATGGCCTCCATGAGTAACAAAGGCTGAGGCAGTTCAACCAGCTCGTCCCAAATTTAAACCCACTACATTTTTTTTAGTTTTTAACTGGTTATGAAACAGTCTCAGTTTAATACTGATGCCTCTATATGACCTACATAAGCAAACCAGACCAACAGCAAGAAGATTGGCTATTTCTATGTACTGTACGTAGTTATTCTTAATGCTTGCCACCGGGTCCGATTTCCCGCGAAATCAGATGAAATGATTTACGGCATGCAGACCGGAAGAGCCCATGTATGTTTACATTTTCCCAGGCAAGGTCTTGTATTTTGTGGTTATGGCTGATACTGGGGCAGGATCAGCAATGGGAAAAAGAAAAGAATTGACCAAAGAACAAAAAAAAAAGCTAAAAGGGACAGTGAAGGATTCAAAACCAATCCTGAATTGGCCCTCTTCCTCCTAGACAGGTATGTAATATGTCTGTTTTATTTATGAAATACCTTGGGAGATGTGGTTTTACAGTCCATGGAGGTATAACGTGAGGTCACAGTGGACATAACTGTAATACAGCTGGCTTATAATGTAACATTTTATGTTGGCCTTGCTACCGAGCTATATCTATATATGAAGTCAGCATTTCCCATACATAGGCTCTACTTATGCAGCCCACCTTAGTAGATAAAATCCGAATTTAAATTTTCACAGTGGGCTGGTGGCCAGTGTACTGTACTCTAACCTGTGTACTACCAGCAGCAACAGAAAGTTTGCTGATCAGGTGGGGAGTCGGGGCAGTCCAGGATCAGACCCGCGACGCTGGGGTTTGCGCTGGCTGAATTCAAGTTGCTACAGCCACTAACTGAAGGTCTGTCTCCGGAGCTGCCATGCGCTCTCCTCCCGGCAAAGCTGTCTCCTAGAGGCGGGGGAGTGAGGCTTAGGGAACATGTAACCTAATGTTAGGTGTATGAACGGGACTAAAACAAAGTTTACTTTGTTTCACCATCGTTATATTACAGTTATTAGTCTTACAGAGCCACAAATAGATACATTACCTCATCTATCATTCTATCATCTATCATTCTAGAGAACCTAGAAGACCTTTGTACAGTGAATTATAATACTAGGTTGAGAAGGATAGATAAGATTCTATAACCATGGAAGGGGACAACATTAACCCTCATTGGGAAAATTTCACTAGTTAAGTTCTTGGTTGTACCGCAATTTGTTTATCTTTCTAGGTCCCTCCCAACTCCATCACAGTCCTTCTTCAAGTCTTATGAGCAAAAGGTTTTTGAATTTCTCTGGAGTAACAAACTGGAGAAAATCAAAAGAGGTGTTTAATAATTATGAACATGGTTGGTTAAAACTATTAAATTTGGAGGCTCTATGCTTCTTTTTGAAAGCGTCTTTTGTTCTTATACTTGAATGGAGACTGGTACTGATGTAAGTTATTGGAGAGTGCGCTTCTATTGTTTAAAAAATGATTATACCCTTTCTTACAGATTCAGTCGGCTCATGTACACTGTAATTTGGCTGGAAATATATCCATGTTTTTAAAGGAAGCAATTCAGTGCTGGCTGTGTTTTCAGTTTCATCCTCCATAAATCGGTATGAAATTCTGCACCAAATAATATGGTTAAACTCTAATATATTAATTGAAAAATGCATTTGATCTTGGTGTTTGGCGTTTGAAACACAAGATTAACAGTGGGATGACTAAGTTGTTAGTATGCCAGCCTGCTACAAGAAATATGAGATGATTAAAAAGAAATAAAATGATTTTTAAGTTTTATTAAAGAGTTATTCCATATGGTATCTATAAAATGGGAGGACACTTTCAACCAGATTTTTTCTTTGTGGTATTGGGTGATGTAAACAGAAACAAACAGTTACATTATTAGCTTGATTATTCTGTTAGGGAAAAAGATTTATTTTTAAAGCTGCTGGTGTGGATTCCTTGAATATCAATCAATTTAGAATGTTTATTAAGAATGTATTCTGGACGGATATATTGCAAACAGAAATTATGACGTGAAAAAACATTGGGAAAGGTGGGAGAGGTTTATTGAAGCTGAAGGCTAGTAAGAAGTTTGTATTTAAAGCTGCAGTCAGTAGGATTGAGAAGAGAGTGGGCTTGAAAATTTGAACGAGTACAACTTCCAGGTCCCTCCCCCTCTCTCTCCACTGCGCTCCAGCTCGTCTCCAAAGCCCCTCCCCACATAGCAGCTCGGTCTAATTCTTTCTTTTTAGTTTGCTTTTCTTCACTGGTCTTCTTCTGGTTACTTGTCTTTGTCCTGTAAGCTGTTGTTGACAAAGGAGTTTTCTCATTGCTTGGTTGTTCGGTGGTTGTTTGCCCGCCATTGAGTCCACTCACTGAAGATATGGACCTTGACCGAGTGAGCACATGCACGGGGGAGGCAAGCTGCTCACAGTGTGTGCAGGAGCAGTGATTGACACTCTGTCAGATACTCCTCCTGGCTCTGATTGGTTGTTTTGATTCGGGCGCGGTGGATTCTTGCAAATGGCCTTAGAGGCAGCAGGTGGAGCCAGAGGGGCCTGATTTTTTTTCACAGATTATCTGTCTCATGTACTACTGTCAGGACATAGTGACAGTTTTAGTAAATATGACAAAAAGTTGTTTTTATACAGGTCACCTACTTTGTTGTTTTTTTGCAACCCTGAAAGTCAAGTTTTTCCATATAATAATGATATTAATTTGTACTGTATATATGAAGTAGAATCAAGCATTTCCTTTTTTATATCCTTTGATGTTTTGTTACTTATTTAGGTTGTTAGGCCTGCTGATACATGTTGTGATGATGCTGTGTGTTTGTGTTTATTAGGATAGGTATAGTGTTTTAGTGTAATTTTGTTTTTGTGTTTGTTCTGTGTTTATTACCTGGTTTGTTTTTTGTGATTTATGTTGTGTTTTTGTTAATAGCAAATTGGAAAAAAAAAAACATAACTTGCTCGAGGAGGTCACAATATTGGTAAAGTTGAGATCTTGGTAGAAAAGTGGCAGTGGCATCATTGTAGATTACCTTCCTCACTTTTTCACTATTGTTGTTGTAGTTTGTTCTGTTTGCTGCTGACCTTACTTCACATCCTGACATACTGCCCCCACTGCTCATGTACGTTATTGCATCTTGCGGGTACAATGCTCCAAATCAATGGAGGATACGTGGGAGGGCAATCTATTCTTATAGTTATCATGGCTGTCCCAGGTACATCCGTGCTGGCCAAAGCCTCAACAGCAGCATAACCACCTCTGGGTGTTCAGAAGAACCTGACCAGCACGTGGATCACCTGGAGCATGTGGTGGTCAAGGTCCTGATTGTCCACCCTCGACGAGGAGACCTGGAGATCAACCTCATCTCTCCGTCTGGGACAAGATCACAGTTGCTGGCCAAGAGGTGAGAGCTACACTGCACACACCAAGGCACACTGCAAGTCCAACTATACATGAAGCCCACATTGGCCTTTTATTAAAGGGTCACTTCTACCAAATGCCCCAGTTGTATTTATCCATGCAAATGCCATAGTTTCGGTTTCATCTGCAGATGTTTGGACAGTTTTCACTATTTTCTACCATTGTAAGAAAATAGTTTACAGTGAGGTTTGTGGATTATCCCAAGTAATTGCACCATTGTTGTTGGTGACAATTTAGATTTTTATTAAATGCTATGTTTCAATGTACCTAAGTGGAGTTTATTATCGTCACACCAATCAATCACACCCAATCTCTGCTAAACTGAGTGTGTTGTATGCTTGCAGGCCGTGATGAGATATGTTCTAAACATCAGATATATACTCTGTATTTACCTGAACACTAGCTTTTAAGAATTTGAAAATCATTAAAGATAAATAAACCTCAAATGTTTTTATGAAGATTTGAATTCTTTCTGAAAAGCATTCTTCAAATAAAAAGGACCAAGAAAAAAAATTAAGCACACACACACACACACACATCTATGAGTGATTACAAAAGTGCAGAGGGGCAGAATCGCTTGTTGACCTGCGCAGAGAAATACATTTCTGGTGTGAACAACCAGGCTGCTGCTCATGGGAGAATTATCATATCACGGAGCTTCACGGCGATATGACTCCTGTGTGTCCCAGGCATAAGGTTCAACCGATCAGGGTTGGGAGCTTGTTTGTGTAAAGCAGAGTTTAAATAGTTCATATTTCTATTTCACAAAAATAGAAAAATATAGTAATGCAGTAAGCGCTGATCAACAGACTCTATATTCACTGGTGAATTACCTACCTAAAGCGAGATTTAAAGGGGATCTCCGATTTCACACATACAGCATGTGGACCAGGTGTAGTACTACTGCATATGTGACTGAAGTTGTATAAAGCCTTTTGTGTCTCCAAAGGGAGCTGTATGTCTGATAAATGATGAATGACTCAAGTTATACTACTACTGCTGCTAGCATAATACACCCCAATCTCCCACCCAACTGTTGGCGGTCGAGTTGCATTGTGGGTAATGTAGGCGCCAGGTTTTGATGAGGAAGAAGAATGCATGGAATAAAAAAGACGGCATCTCTGGTTTTGCCTTTTTTTTATTGTCCATCGTAAGTCCGACAATGTTATGGGATGCAATGAGAAATCAGTGAAGTACTCTTTTAAGTCTCGACAAGTTGATACCAAAGTGAAACAAAAAGAAAGAAAAGTCCATAATAAATTGTCAGAAAAAGGCTGAAAGTATATAGTTGCACAAGCAGCTCTATGAGGTTTAACTTTGAGCAGTGATTTGAGCTAAATGCCAAAACTCATACTTCCAGCATGAGATTACCGCTTTTATGCTCTGTCTCTCGCTCTCACGCCACCCAAACTTATCTCACGCCAAAGAGGAGGATACCACAAAGCCACTCTTTGATGAGAAATAGCCAGGCTTAAAGGTTTTGCAGAAACGTCAGCACTGACTTGTCTATTTGTTGGCCACAACTGTTTGTATGTAGGATTCTGTCCTTTGAGTTTATTAAATATCTGCAACCATCACATGGCAGGAACGATATGTGCGTCTCCAAATTGAATGATCATTAAATTAAATGAAAAAATAGGGCAATAGAAAGTAATATTGAAAATACATTTTAGTGTTAGATAGTTGTTGCCTCATTGGACAGATAGATTGATCATTATGCAATGACAGGAAGTGTTATTTTGTTTTGGGGTCTTGACAATATTTCACAGAGATATACACCATGGCCTCGCTCCTCCTGTGTCTCTCCTCCCAGAATTACATTTGTGCTGCTCACAAAATTGAAAAAGCATTTAAAAAGTTCAACATCTCTTTTTGCAGAATCAGTGGCCAATACAATGGAGGTGAATGGATAATAATCCACAGGATACAGTGTTTTTATTCAGACTATTTCCTACTGTTTCCTTATGAAAACTGTCCACAGTGAGGTCGGTGGAAATTCCATTTACCTCTATTGTATTAGGGTGAGGGAGAAATCTCAGAGACAGATATCTCAAAATCTGGGCAAGTAACCTATAGCATTTCATAGCGGAGGGGACTGCAGAGTCTCACACGGGTCCAACTCCACCTAGACTTACCCCCACTCCAACCACCAAAATATAAAAAATGAAATTAATTCTGCTTCTCCGGGCTGCACAATAGTGAACGTACACATCTGTTGTTTGAAGATGTTGGGTGTTGGTCACCAAAGCTCTAAACTGGCTGTCTGTGCACGTTTTTCACGGTATCAAAGACCACCGTTTTTGATTGACAACAAAAGATTTCATCATGTATAAATGGCACAGTGCAGAGGGGCCTTAAGGGGTAACTTAGACCATGAACATAGAGCTTTTATCTTCTTAATTTCACCTTTCTCACGTCTCATTTCACCTCACTGTTATGCTTTCAGGTTGTTTGACAGTTCCAGTGAGGGCTTCAGGAACTGGGAGTTCATGACGGTTCATTTCTGGGGTGAGAGGGCAGAGGGCATATGGACTCTGGAGATAGTTGACTCACAATCAACGCTACGCAACCCTGAGGTGCTGGGTAAGGTCCAACAAGACGTGCACACTCAGGCACACTAACGTGTAACATAACACTTAGATTTACCACTACAATTGAAGCTGATGCTAACCCTTATCCAGAGCAAAGTAAAAAAAGTCTTATTGTTATTATTATTATTATTATTATTGTTACTGGGCACAGGCAACCTAAAAGAATGGACACTGATCCTGTATGGCACATCTCAGAATCCTTACCAGCCCTACAGTGCTCAGCACTCCTATTCAAGGATGTTAGAGATCCCAGTCCCAGAAGAGGAGCCAGAGCTGGAGGAGGAAGATGAGTACAATGGTGAGACAATCAAGTCAAATTTTTTCCCAACTTTCACATCTTAACTTAAATAACAAACATATATTATTGCAGTTGCGGTTTTAAAAAAAATTGCACGTCAGAAACCAATCAAATCTAGTAAAAATATATAATATATATATAATATAATAATAAAAACACATTTACTCAAGGAGTCTGCACTGCACATATACCCTATAAGAAACTTAGATATTTAGATTATTTCCATTAATAAATTAAAAATGTATCATACATATAAACGTACATTATATAGACCCAAGGTTGGTGTGGAAGATATGGGAAGAATATACTGTATTTCTTTCAGTAGAATTAAAATTTTGTTCAGTAGAATAAAATTTGAAAAAAGCAGGAAACAATATACATTTTAATAATCTCTTTCATTTCCACGTCAAGTACCAACACACATGGGGACATTTGTGAATTTAGGCAGTTGTTACAGTTATAAATAATGAGTTAGAATTGGCAGTAAATTTCTTTTGTCTTACTAAGAATAAACTAAAAATAATTAGTTGTCAGTCTCCCTGTAGTACCAGAGTGGAAATGTTCTCGTCCCATGTGATAGAATAATGAATACAACATGTTGTTGAAAGAGATTTATCAGCTGTTCGCACTGGTGATGATGATGACAGTGGTGGTGTTGTTGATCATAATCAATGTGGTGTTCAATAAGGACCATGTCACAGTGAGTGTGGAGACCAGGGCTGTGATGGACCAGATGCTGACCACTGCCTCAACTGTGTCCACTTCAGCTTGGTCAGCTTGAAAAGTGGCAGGTAAGAGTTGAAAGAAGGAAATGGAACCGGACAAGATAAAGTGGAAAGTCACAAACTTTAAAGCTGCGCTCCTCAATATTTGTATATCAACAATGGATCAAATGATCAAATTTTCTTCCAGCAGACCATACATGACGATGAAGTATAGTTTAAACCTTTGTTGAATGAAAAATAATACAAATACAGATGATTTAAAGATAAGTTTGAACATCACTGTTGCTCTGTCATGAAACTCTTCAGCTGTGTCACCCAAATCCACAAACTGAAAGAAGGACAGAATCTCAGATGGACTGCAGTTTCATACCGGAGTGGAGACAGATAACAGATTAAACTCAAGTGTATCGCTCCCAAGTTTTATATTTTATTTATTTTCTGATTCACCATCTAGTTAAAAATCTGTGTTAATTGTAGGTCTGAACAACCATAAACAACTTTCTTCATTTATTAGAACGTTTTTTCTTTTCATGATCTGTTATTTCCCCACTAACATTTATTACGGATACGATTAAAGTCAGGGAGAGCCTGTCATCACAAACATCACAAACTAGAAGACCATCCCCCCTGCTGAGGCAAACAAAGACCTGGCTGACAACCTGAATCTCTTCTACTGCAGGTTTGAGAGGGACACACACCCCTCACCCACTCTCTCTGTTTTTGGAAATCAGGGACGTTGGAAGTCAATCAGAGTTGGAGGTGCTGAGAGAAAGTCTATATAATGACGTCATATTAAATTCATGGTTTTTGTATTAATTTCAACGTCCAACAACATTTTACACCAGTTTTAGAATGTTTTACACAAACTTGAACACCAACGTGCTGTGTGTCAAAGCAGCATATGGAAGTTCACACATGGAATGCAGGTTTATTCCTGATCAGAAGACGATTTATTGTTGACTGAGCCACAGCCACGCTATACAGGTAGCAATAGAACAAGGCACTTGAACTTTATAACACACGCACACACAGCAACCAAAAACATTAATAAGTAACTCTGAACAGGCCATAGGCAGTGCTTTACAAACAGGCTTTCATTGAAGACCGCTCTCCAAAGCCTCTCTCTCTCCCTCTCTCTCGCTCTCTCTCTCTCTCTCTGTGTCTCTTTTTTTCACAGTATAATATAACGTATAAGAAAATACAAACAAGTTATTCTGGGAATTATTTTGTTTATCACTGGCCTCTCATGGTCTTACAATATATTTGTCACAATTACACTGTCCGTGTCAACTGATTTCACCATTTACACTACATTTATGTAAGAAGATAATTTCATTGACGGTAAACACGTATAAAAAACATTGTGTCAGTTTGTCCCAGCCTGTAGACTACGTACTCTGTGACTACATAAATTATATGCCTTGTGAACAGCAGATCAGCTTCACAGATGAGTGCAACGTACATCGTTATTTGTTACTGTATTTCATTAATTTCCCATCTGTATTGCTTTCATTTTTCACACAGTTCTTATCAAACAGTCTTTTCACAATTCACTCAGTTCTTCTGATAAACTTGTCTTGTTTCACAAAGCACAACTGATTTAATGAAATCATACGTCATAAAACTTGTGTGGACATGCTGACTGGCGGTGTTTGGGGATGTCAAATAGTAACTTAACGCTCAACATCTTACTTTAGTTTATTTAACTTAGTTCACAGAAGAGCTGTTAAAGAACAACAATATACATACATCCGGCTCCACAACTCCACTTCCTGTGGGGTCAACCAGCAGAAATACGGACAGCGCCACTCTGCCATTGCTGACCACATTGTGGTCAAAGGGGGTATATAATAAAATCCTGTCATCAGGATTCAAGCACTCTGCTGCCACCTCAAGTGCAGCCCCTTCTTTTACCGCCGTGGCATCACAGTGGTAATGCGGCAGCAACCGCGTCAAATGAAACGAGTGACATCTGTACCTGCCCAACACCAAACAGCAGACATAAAGTTTGGCAATAGCTTGTAAACATAGTGCTAAAATTCTCAGGAGTTGGTGGAGACCAAGACAGAGCTAAAAAGAGAGTAGTAGGTGGTCAGTTAGTTGGCCAGAAACACGATGTTGCTCCTTGTCTGTCTAAATATGCGACTATTTGCCATAACAACTTGATAGTTTAGTCCAAAGAAATTATCAACTGAACTGATGTCAGTGTAACAGGTCCGTAGTCATTAAAACCATTATCAAGGGACCTCTTAGGTACAGGGATGATCACTGCTACTAGATCAGAACCAGCCGTTTTGATGCTGTTCTGGTTACACAGCAAGCCTCTAACTGTGTGAGTCCAGACTGTCTGTTGCTGTAAGTACTCAGCAGCAGTAGAATTAATTCAGACAGGGAGGTTGTAGTCATCACTGGCCGCTGCGTGTTTGTTTATAGTCAGTGATCTCTTCAGCTGAGGTCACACTCCATTTAAGCATGGAGTTTCATCTCAAGTTCTTTCTCTATGCTCTGCTTAGCCTTTTTCACTGCTCACGTAAACTTGTATTCAGCTGTTTTGTCACCTCCTCATTACCACTCCCCGAAGCATTTTTTTTCCCTGCAGAGATTTTTGACCTCTCTAATGTACCATGGCTTGTTGTTACTATAAACAGTTATGGACTTTGTCTGACCACAAACTATATAGTTCCCATCCTCTATGTGTAATGGGATATTAATTATGAATTGATGTCACTAGTAATACAGGTTTAAAGTAATCTAAGAACCATGTAATCTAAGAAAGAAGACACATTCTAACACATTCTATCCCTTCTAAAGTTGAATTCAGAAGTAATAAAACTCGCCCTCACTCTACTCAGTACACTCAGGGGATTTTCTGTTACAGCCTTACTTGGTATAGTATGACCAGTAGCTTATAGTGTATAATGTTAGTGAATGTTAGCAAAATGTAGGTAGATAATGCTGATTAACAAGTGACTCAGTTCGCTGTCTTTGACTGTTCTCCTTATGCAACTCTGAGATCAAGTGTATGATGTGCCCATCACCCCAGTTGCCACTTGCTACCATAGGGGTCGCTGTTCAGCAAAACTTACAGGCTTGCTTGAAAATTAGTAAACTGTATACAGCAAGTAATAAGGTGAGTTTACTCATTCAGCAAAGAGATGGTCACCTGTTTAGCTCCACTGGCTAAAACTACAAGTCACAAATTAATACAGATCCACCCGTACAAGCTAGTGTTCCAAAGCCTATTCAAATTAAAGTTCCATGACTTTAAATTACTTATGTAAGTGTGATACAACAATACCCCTGCTGTTTTACGGTAACTGGTCTTCAGTCTATTGCTGCTGAGCTCTAAATATTTAGGTTCTTAAGCTCAGCCCCTTTAAGTTTAACCAATGAAATTGTCTCTCCACCAAGACCAGCTCTGCTTCTGAGAAATGTCCATACTCTGCTGAAAGCTAATTCTCTCCTACGTGTGTGTAGAACCTGTGTGAGCCACTGTCCACTGGGACACTATGAGGACATAGCGTCTCGTCGCTGTAGACGCTGCTATAAAGGCTGTGAGAGATGTGTTGGCCGATCCGTCGGCGATTGTCTCTCCTGTCGAAGAGGCCTTTACCTCAGCGCACTCAACTCCAGCTGCATCGATACCTGCCACCCAGATTACTTTGCTGATGAGAGTAAGTCAACACATCCACAATGAAGACTGAACTCAGTTGGCCTTTTATTAAATATATGACATGTACCAGTCATGTACGTCAGGGGTTTGTAGCCTTTTTGCTCCATGGACCATTCTTATATATTGTCAGTCTTCTTGCGGATCGGCTGATGTGTTGGGGGTGTATGTGGTTATTGATGGTATCCCCTACCTAAAAACCAAGAAACTGTCTTTCAAACTCTTTATGTTCTTGTTTCTTATTCATATTAGCAAGCTAGATGCAACAGTAATAAGAACGCAGCCCATGCAAAAGGAGTAGCTAAGTGGGTGATGACGAACTGAAGACCTTACATACAAATAACTTACTTTTGTTTAGTCACTATGTGGGCATGGCAGGGAGTAATGAGGGAAGATGCACCGCAGAAAAACCTCACCAAGTTCAAGGTAATTACTGCTCAAATAGCCAATAACAGTCTGTAAAGTTAGAGAGAATATTATTCAGCTTATATGGACAAACTACAACATTTCCTCATGGCCTGGTAGTGGTCAGCGGCAGCGGTAATGGTCTGAGGCCCGCTGCTGGTTTGCTGATTCAGAGGTGATGTGCTAATCATATTTCAAAAAATATTATCAGTGTTAATAATGCAAGTACTACAAGTACAAGATGTAATTATTGTTGTGGTCATTGTCGTATCCAAAGTTTCAATGGAGACTTTGTGTTGCAGTCTCGTCTTTTTTCAAGAGCCATCCCATGTATGAAATCTTGGAAAACACTTTTTTAATAATTGGGTTTTATTTTTTAAATATTTGAAACTTAAAAGTACCATGTGGAGTTTTGGACCACTGGTAACACTATGGAGCAATGTTTTTATTTATATTCACAACATGGCTTTGCAAATGTTTTATAAGGAAGGAAAATGCATTCAACATGTTTGTTAGGCCCCAAGGATACACACAATGTGTTTTGATGAGAAACACTGACTGAAAACATAACATGAATAAAGGGCATGTGACACAAGTTCATTATTTTTTATTTACATAAATACACATGTAAATAAGTGTTAAATGAAATAAATGAACCCCCTTGTAATTGTGTTATTTCCATCACTGTATTGATCCTTGTGCATGCTGTCTATGCCAGATCAGAGACAGTGTCTGAAGTGTCATGACACCTGTAAGAGATGCCTGAACTATGCAGACAGATGCACTGCCTGCAGAGAAGGCTACAGGTGTGTAAAGACAGTCAGACTACCATTTATATTTGAACTTTGGTTTAAAACTAAGTATTGTAATGCAGTTGGGGGGGTTTGTTTATAGTCTGGCAGGGATGACTTGTGTTCCTGAATGCACCAATGGAACCTTTTTCCATGTGGAAGAGATGACGTGCAGCCCATGCCATTCCTCTTGTAGGACTTGTACAGGTCAGTATGTTTGCCAGGTATGTGCAGTTTCTACAGTGCCTTCACAGAGGCGGCAGAAATAAAACCTCTTAGTGATAAGGCAATGCAGATTTAGAAACCTGAGGTAAACAGGACCTGTGTCCCAGCAGACAGAGTTAAAGAGACTCAGGTATAGGTGTGAATATATTTTAATCACGTCTTTCCAAAAGCGCTATGTGCTCTTGATAATGTGTCGTACAGTGACCTGGAGGTTTTTATCTTGTGTAACATTATGTTTCATATGTGTGTTTCCCAGGCCCGGGTAAGGAGGAGTGCATCCAGTGTGCTGAAGGCTACCTGCAGCAGGACTGGAGGTGTGTGCAGACCTGTACTCCTGGCTACTACTCTGGAGAGGCAACAGGAGTCCCTCATAAAATGTGTTACAGGTGCGGAATTCTCAGTCTCACAAATATCACTGGTTTATCCCGGGATCATTTTCAAATGTTTGTCTTACAATAAGTCAGTCCGTCAGGGTGTGATGCTTCTTATCATTTTAACTTATCTTATTTTAACTTAACTTAGTCCACTGTAAAATTTAAATCTTGGATCGTTCTTTTATCACAGTTACATTCAAATTATACACCTGACATTTTCTGGTGAAAAGGCAGAATAACACACTGGCTTCAGTTGTATTTTAATTAATGATAATTCTGCTGCTTGGGGGTATGCCTATCTTAACCCTTCCTATAAAAGGAAATGGAAGAAATAGGTGTTTGTTTTATCTTTGTCTCTCCAGGTGTGAGGAAAACTGTCTGAGCTGCAGTAGCTCCGGAACAACTTGCACCAAATGTAAGGAGGGTTATAGTCTTGTCAGCAGGACTTGTATTGTGAATACATCCTGTAATAATGGTGAGTTTGAAATTATAACCCACATCAACTTCACTCACTTAGGGTTTTTGTGTGAGATTGTGTACCTTTACCGGCAATACTGGAGGATCTCTTGGATAAGAGCTGCCTGGAACAACCTAGAACTAAATGTACAGTTCATTTCTGTGCATTTATTTTTTACTGGGAAGTAGGGCTGTGCGATATGTTGATATACTGTATATCGTGTGACGAAACATCTATCATTTCATACTATGTTCTATTGTTTATGTCGCAAATCACACTCTGTACGGTCATTTGGACAATGTTTTGTGTTCCTCTGCACAGCATGGATGTAGGCAGGAAATTTGCATGAAGGCAACACAAACAAAGTAGTAGTTAGTAGTAGTTTCCGGCCTTTGAGCGGCACAGTGAATTAAATTATTTTCTCTCCAGTCTATAACTAGCTAACGTTACCTAGTGTGGTCAGTTATAGTTGACTAATGTATGTCACCGTAGGAACAGTGGTTACATAACTTTTGAAAAGAGCCACAACTTAATCGTGCACATGCATGCATGCGCGCATCATAGGTGCGCTCCGGTACAAACAGCACTACACTTCTGCAGAAAATGTGCTATATCGGGATATGTATCTTTATCTGGATAGGAGATTTTGGTCATATCGCACAGCCCCAGTGGGAAGTGAACATTTCCCCAATAATCTATTTTATGTTAGATAATGTCAGCTAACTAAGACTACTATAACAACTAACTTCCCTGTCTTGCAAACCCATCTGATTTGTACACCAAAATACTTAAAGGTACCCTGTGGAGTTTTTAACAATAGCAGCGCTATAGTGCAATATTTTCATGAGTGGGTCCACGTGATTCACATCCTGCCACTGCTAGCAGACTGCTAGCAAGCTAACATGAATGTGTACAATTCACAATTTGTAATTTCCAAATGTTTTTTATGAAGAAGGAAATGCATTCAACACATTTGTTAGTCCTCAAGGATACACACAATGCACCTCATGCAAGAACCATCCTTATGAGCAGATTTGTTAAGTGGAATGTACAAGTGATTTAAGAGAATTTGTGGCATTTACCAATTTCTTCGTACTTTGAATTTTCTCTGAGGTATGAACAAAGTAGTTGGAAAATACCTAACATCTCCATGACTCCATCCACTGGACCACCTCTCATATTAGTCACTGACTGCTTTGCTTCAGAAAGGTGTTTTTTAGCTGTGAAACTTAAAGGTACCTTGTGGATCAGCTGCACTACTAATATTTTCTAGTTGTTACAGGTCCTCTAACACTACTACTGACACTTCTAAATTCTTTATGTATTTGTCTGCTGATTTCCAACAGCATCATTTGAAGCTCTGCAGTGTAAAACGCAAACGCACACCTCCTCATGAACAGGTGGTATTCATCAGGCTGAAACAAGCCATTTATCACGACTTTGTCCAGTTAAGATAGTTTGGTGAATCCAATGTGGAGCACTCGTACAAACAAGCCTCAGAGGCAATAGTAAGAGAAGTTTAGGATAAGAATATGAAAATGCTCTTACATGAGGTCCAGTGTGCTTTGGTGAGTAACACTGATTGTAAAAAGAACTACAAGAAAATTCCACAGGGCCCCTTTAAAGTTCAATGTAAGACCCCATTGCCACCTGGCATTAACATGCAATCTGAATCTGGATATGTTAAACACATGTTAATGAAGGTGTAAATTCATGCAGAACACCATTTGGAACAGGGAGCAGACCTAAAGTTCTTGTGCTCAGTCTTTAATAAACTGATTCTCTGCTTCTGCTCTGATCTGTCTGTCAGCTGATGAGGTGTTCTGTGAGATGGTCAAGTCTAACCGTCTATGTGAGAAGATGCTTTACCGTCAGTTCTGCTGCCATACCTGTCTGATGAATGGATGAGGAGCCAACCACCTCCCAACACCTCCTTTTCTGTTACTCTCAATCAGTGTTAAAAATATCAGATAACAACTGAAGTGTTACTATGTGGTCAAACCTACGTCACTTACAATCATTTATAAAGAACTCAAATTTATTCTATTCATCATGACAGTATTTTAACAAATGGTGCAAATCTCACTTTGGAATGAAGCTCTTCAGCTGTATTTTTGTAGGTTACTGAAGGCAGGTGTGATTTTCATAGATCTTTTTAAAACAGGCATTTGTATAAACTGCTGTATGTGGAATGTGTACAAATATTCCATATTGAACATGTATAAAACATGTGTGCTTTTTACAACAGTATGAAGTGGCCTACTGTTAAGCACTTTTTTTATTCAAAGAAAGTAAAAAATGTAGTTGACACTTATTTTATTTCTGGTTTATCAAATTAGTTTTCTACAATTTCATGATCTCAGTTTAAAGTTCTGAGCTATTGTCCATTTCCCTTCACTTGTCTTCCCTAAGTTTTATCTTAGGGAACATGTTCAGCTCAGTTAAAATATAAACAATAAACCACACAGAGCTTTTTAAAGCCAGTATATTGAAAGCTGATGAGGTCATTATTTGTCTCCTTTGCCTGCCTGCCCTGTCTTCACATTCCCTCTCTCCCTGAATCCATTGTATTTCATCATAGTTTCCACAAATCACACTATTCTCACTCACCTCCAAGTCGCCTATGCCTCAAGAGTCAACATGGGATTATTTAGCAAACTACTGCATGCTGTTCACATTTGTTCATATTTGAACAGCATGGTTCTACATGATTACATGACGGATAGCTGTAGGTGAATGTAGGCTGTTACCTTCTGAAGCTTTAAGTTGATCCTTCCTTATTTACCTCCATGCCTCCTTTGCTACCATCTATCTCTTCTCCTTTCTCCTTTTCTTTTGCCTGACTACAACAAAGGGAACATGCCATAAGGAGCAGCATTTGATTAATAAAAGAAACTTCCATAGAAATACAGCTATGGAACTAGCTACACATTTTCACTTTTTCAGCTCACCCTCTTTTGTGCTTTTCCAAAGAAAAGCCTAATGTCACTGTTCCTTTTCATGGTTATTGTTATGACGTCAAACACAGGTCAAACGGCCAAAGCGCAAATATTGGGGGTACTGGATACTGGTTTTGTTGAGACCAGTGCTCGAAGTGGGCTGGTACTCACTGGTACACGGTACACTTAGAAGTTTTTCTTCACATTCCCTCTCTCCCTGAATCCATTGTATTTCATCATAGTTTCCACAAATCACACTATTCTCACTCACCTCCAAACTTCTAAGTTTTACTCTTTGGCGTATCGTGACTTTTTCTTCACCTGCACCAGCACTTCTCACAAGCTGCCGGTACTCTTTTCTGCCCTCTCCATATCAGCTTCTCCAGGTGATTCATAATGGCCTTAAATAAACTGCATTACCCAGGGGACACTAGGCTCCATGATGCTCACCTGTTCCCGTTCTTGTCTGCCTGCGTTTCTCTGTCAGCTAGCTAAGTTACATTAGCCTTACAATAATGTTGGCCTGGCTCCAAAAGGGCATAAAGAGACCCAACAGAGCTTCATGGTGATGAAGAGGTGCTTCATTTACTAAAGGTAGAGAGAAGAGAAAGTATCTAGGGATTTCACCAGGAATACAAGTTTGGTAAAGTTGGATATATATTCACAGATTTGAACTTCCCGGATCAATAACTCTCAATAACTGTTAATGCAACCGTAGTAAGGTAGAAAACAAGCTACAACCTAATTTCCCTCACAAGCCGTCCTCTGAGCTGGACAAATAACACTGGTCTCTATGTACAGCCGGCTGTGAGACGAGTGCGCAGGGACTGACTAAAAAGTGCAACACCGAAGAGAGATACTACAAAAATATTCAATAACTCTTAACTCTTATTCAGTGTAGTGTCGCCAGAGTCACCTCACACACCAATGGTCTCCTGTTGGTTTTTCTATAAACTTAGTTTGAGGAAAAAAGGCTTCTGCATAATTTGGGGGGGAAAATATTCAATAACTTCACTCTTTTACAGTGTAGTGTACGATTAAACTCTTTCTGATGACACAATGTGCTTAAATCGTAAAACACCGAAAAATTGAAACAGAAACTGGGAAAAATAAACCGGAATCTGAATTTTTTTTAAATGGATTTCAAAGGGCTCTGCATTATGTTGTGAACATCAGCAATATCTCCTAGTACCTTTTATTCACTGTAGAAATTCAGAATGTAATACTTCATGATTTGCTGATACCGGCCGATACACACAGCAACATGTGAATACGGGGAGTACTGGCACTTACTTTTTTCCACTTCAAGCACTGGTCGAGACTGCAAATTTCTCATGAGAGTTTGAGAGACAGCTGTCAGCTGTTTACTTCCTGTTGAGTCAGCTGTTTACTTCTATTAGTAGAGTGTAGACCCCGCTCAGCCCAGCGTCACTGTGCTGTTCAGCCTTCAAATATTACAAAAATAAGGTCAAGGATTATGTAACTTATGCTTCACAGTCTCAACAAAACTAGTATCCGGTCTAACCACGACCCGAACAAGTAGTGATTCTCTCTCTTGGTTTGGAACGCTAGTGCATTCTTGTTAAATGCGTTTGAGGTTCACCGTTGCGCTGTAAATTAACGTCGATTGGTGCCTAATTTTATGAACATTATAAGAGCATAAAAATAGTCTAAATCCTAGTTTCTCAAAGTGCGGCCCGCAGGCCAATGGCAGCCCTCAGAACCATTTTGTGCGGCCCCCGAACGTGACATGAAATGCATGCATTATATTTTAATCATCCATGGTCCATATCAATACTTTCACTTTCAAGAGCCCCACACACAACAAGCATCTGCCAGGTTAGGAATGACAACTTGTAGAAAGCTACTGGTTGCATGGCAACTACTGGCACCTCGCAAGTGTCGCGGGAATTACGTTCTGTCATCAATGTGTAGTGATTCTAAAGTTAGCTAAAGTTAGTGATTTTGGTGGACAACTCAGCAGTTTAATGTGAAAGTGAGAAAAGTGGAAAAGCCACCATGGAAAAAAACGCTGTATTGTTGAGGAGAAAAGGAGGTTTCAGGAAAAATGGATCAACTCTTACTTCGTCGAACCTTGGGGGACAGATAAAGTGATCTGCCTTCTCTGCAAACAGGTGAATTCAGTGCTCAGTGTTAAACGCCATTATGAGACAATCACAAATCCTACGTTCGTAGGTGAAGAGCACAAATGTAAGGTTGAACAGTTTCAACGAGGCTTATCAGTGTGCATTTTTCCTGTGCAGCCCTTGATCATATGCTGACTGCCTAAATTGGCACTCAGTCATCAAAACTGCTTTAAATCAAAACATTATTGGGGGGGCAATTTGATACTTTAGGAATATTGGGGGGTACTACTCTTGTGTGATTACGCCTAAGGGTGGTTGATAAAAAAACAACTTTATTTCCTTACATTTCACTGGTGTAAACAGATGCACAGTGGCATTGTATTCGCATGGAGCAGCATTCACAAACGCAGACTGCTGTTTGCAACGGCATTTATAAACACCAGCTGGTGACTATATTAACAGACATATAAAATATTGAACAGCAAGGGAAAAAGAAACGAATAATGACCTCATCGGTTTCGATACCAGAAGTGCTGCCTCTGTCTTCTTTTACAGTGACTGCTCTGATCACAGTTTAATAAATGCTGCAGTTTAAGAGTTAATCACTTCTCCCCAGTCATTAGACAAGCTCTACTGTTGTTAGCACTATGAAGTGTTTTAACTCATGGTGGTTTTCCAGCCCACAGCTTTAGTGTTGTGTTTACTGTCACCGCTCTCATCAGCGTCCAGCAGCAGCTCTGATAAACCCACTATTTTGTTGCCAAAAATATTGTAATGCGTGGGCCTTGCACATATTGTAATTGGGTGGCACAGGGAATGAAATGAAATGAGCCTGGAGGAGGCAAGCCCCCAGTTCTGTCCTAAATCATATATTAAAAAAATAACCCTATTAAGATAACAAGCTTAACTTTATGCAAACGCTTATTACCAGTTACACTGAGCCTCATTTGAGCGTGCGCACACACAACAGACGAGGCACTGGCGTAAATGTCGACGGTGTGGGGCCCATGTAGGAAGACGATTTTTGCAGCTTAACCATTGTTAGTGTGCCCTCTCACACACTGACCGTGTCATGCAGTCCTCAAAATAGGTTGACCATTCTAGCACTACAAAGAATTAATATGGTGATAGCTATATAAGGTGAGAAGGTGGTATATACTTATGGTATATATGGTTTTGAGTCATAGCCTATTTTTATGTATTTTTATTTGTCCTTATTGAAATGTTCCCAAACTGCAAGTTTTATTAAAAATACATATTATTTGTGCCCACCACTTATTTCATTTGGTTGCTTTCTTCTCACAAATATTTTAGATCCAGTCATTTGCACTAAAATGGCTGAGAGCCTAAATTCTGTCATTGTTATTTCACAGTTGTGTGTATTGGAGGAGCGAGCGTAGACTTTGTTACTTTGGTTGAGTTCAGCTCTGTTGGACGTGTTTATTTACATATAGAGCGGGGAAGTGAGGTCCGATCACAAGTGGTCACTCGAGACGCATGCGGAGACACATTCTAATGCCAGGTCTGAACTGACGTACTTAGACCTGTCCACTTGTGATCGGATCACCCAAGACGCATGTTAATGCCAGGTCTGAACAGGGCCTCAGAGCAATTGATGATTTAATCATACCATTACCACCTATGGTCCCTGATGTTCCATCCATCCTCACTGCTATTCCCACAAAGGATGCATTTTTTACTGTTGTAGATCTGACATCAGCATTCCTGTTCATCCAGACACTCAGCCAATCTTTGCTTTCACCTTTAAAGGGTGGCAATTTATTTCATTTTTCAGTTTCATTGATAGTCCAGCGGCATGTTCTTCTGAATAAAGGGCAACATTATCTAGTTTTGCACCACCACCAGGTTGTACTCTGATTCAGTGTGTTGATGACCTAGTACTGCTGAGACACATGAACTGTGTGAAAAAGCCTCACTGATGCTGTTGTAACACCTGGCTCACTGTGGACACAAAGCCTCATTGTTGAAGCTACAATGGTGCAAACAGGAAGTGCAGTACTTGGGATTTTTGTTGCCAAAAGGTTAACGCGTGTCGTCTGCTGATCGTGTCTCCCCGATACAGGAAGTACCTCCACCTGAAACTCCTAAGGCCATGATGAGTTTCCCTGGCCTCATTAACTATTGCAGATAATGGATCCCTGACTGTCCCTATCATAACAAAACCTTAGTCTCCTCAGACTGTTGTGTGGTCCACAGACATGATGCATTCTTACGCAGCCTTAAAGGCAGCATTGTGCAGTGCTCCTGCGTTGGGTTTGCCAGACTACAACCTCCCTTTTCATCTGTATGTCTCTGAAGATGGACACACATCTGCTGCTGTGTTAACACAGGAACACGGGGGAGGGTATGGGCCCACTGCATATCTGTCTGAGACACTCCTTGTTGTGGCGCAAGGCATGCCTGTGTGCTTAAGAGCTGTGGCTGCTTGTGCAATGATGGTGGAGGATGCTGAAAAATGAGTACTCTCGCATGCTCTCATTCTACATACAACACATCAAGTTACCACCATACTAAATAATCTAATTTCTCAACACATGACTGCTCAAAGCTCGGGATAGTTATGAAAATACATTGACTCTTTTGGTACAAACCTTGACATTGTATGACAAACTCCCTATTCCCATCCATCTCTTTCTTTACCCAGTCTTAGGTAATCTATTCTTACGTAGTCCACACGCTCGAGCATTATATATTTTCTTGTGTGTTTCATTAAACTTCAGAACTTTGTGACTGAACCCTGTGTCGTGTCACTTTGTTCTCCGAGCGCTCGTCTTCATCCAGAATCCACTCGCAAGGGTCAAGCCAGTAATAGACAGACTACAGGATACGAACATTGAACATTCTATCGTTCACAACAATACTACATTAAATAAAATACAAAAATAAAATCAACTGTTGAAGATGAGGATGGAGCGTGAAAGCACAAACCCCTGGTTAGCAGTCAGTCAATCATATTACAGCCCTCAAAGACCCATATGGCCTGAAGTGTTTTAGAGGAAAACACACACAGCTGTAAACGGGTGAGTGACCTGAGGTTTAAATTCTTGAGATGAACCAGCTGGAATGTGTTCTTTGTTTCTTCCTCTTAGTGTATAACTTGAAACTCACTCATCTAAGACCAGAACTGTTTGTGTTTGTGTTCGCTGTGTGTTGATATTGTTCCTGGTAATGATGAAGATACTCTCATTATGCAACAGAGGGGGTTTGCTCTGTCTTATATCAGACCCTCATGTAGGTTTGTCACAATGTCCACCTCTGTCCATCTCTTCAGCCACATCTCCACTTTCCCAGGCCCCTTCCACGTTATTCTTTGCCTGTCTACCAGATGCCCCAAGACTTTTCTACCTCCATCACAGATCCTGCCATCTCCCCACATGCACCTCATTCCCTCATCAGCCGCTCTCTACATATACCGGTCCACTTCCTTTGCTCATCTGGCAGTTCGTCCTAGTTGCTATATTAATGTCTTGCCTTGTGTTTTTGCTTTCAAGCTTCTGTCGCCCAAAACTGGTCCTGCCTTCCTGTACCTGACTGTAAGCTCATTTCAACAATTAATCACTGAAGTCATCCTGCTACATGTGAATCACAATAATGTCATTATCATCTCCACCACTGGCGGTGATGAAACATCCCAGAAAGCACCTGGTAAAGTCTTACAAAACAAAACATCTAAGGTAATCACTCCTGTGTCCCTTCACCGTCACATGCACCAGCCACCAAAACCCTATGCTAATAATAAAAGGTATCTTGTTCCAGGTAATACTTTATCTACTAGTAGCCCTACTGATTGGCCTATTACTGAACACTGCAGCCCCAACAAGACCCTCAAATTTGGTTTTATAAATATCAGATCACTGTCTACCAAAGCCTTACTCATAAATGACCGGCCAGCCTCAGTATGTCAGAATGGATGGCTGTCTCTGAGGTTGTGATAAGCAAGACCAGCGCGCCTCAAGGAACTGTACTGGCGCCATTCCTCTTCACACTCTACACTTCTACTTCAACTCTCGACTGGCCCGGTCTCACAGCACTGATGCCCTCTTCAGGAAGGGACAGAGCAGACTGTTCTCCCTGAGGAGACCGCAGGAGCCTGTAGTACACACTGAAGCTCTATCAGTCTGTAGTAGCCAGTGCTCTGTTCTTCTGCAAATATTGCACACTAAATACATATAGTATTTATTATACTTTATTATATATTATACTATACAATGCTCATACCATACTTTATATTTTAAATTGTGTACTATACTGTAGATTGTGGTGTACTGTATCTATGTGTGTATTTATACAGTATGTTGTACTGTTTACTACATAATGTACTACATCATATTTCTATATTAATACAGACAACAAGTATAATTACTTAATCGGATTATATACTATTCTAGTGTACACTGTTATAGTTGATGGTACCATATCACTCTACATATACTAAATACTTTACTGCTACTAACCACACACTATGTCACTTTGCTCAGTTTCTGTACAACTCTGGTCATGGGTAGTGTACGCAGACTGCATGCATTGTAATTTTGAACTCATTAATTGCTCTTTTATAGTTTTTATTCTTATTGTAATTTTATATACTTCCAAGTATTTTTTTATGTTTTGTTTTGTTTTTTTACCTTCCCCCTATTTACCTGCCCTAAAGAATTTAAAAATCCTGCACAGTTAGTTAGTTACATCTGTAACAAAGATTAGACAACCTGTGTATTGTGTAAAAAATCCCATCTCTATAATAAACAGGACATTTCACAGACCCCTAGTGTGACTGTGAAGAAACCTGAATAAGGGATATTTCAGATATTTTAAGATAGACTGGACAGACTTAAATATGTCTTTATAACATTAAATACTCCTGACTAAATAAGCAGCAATCAAAGTTAGAAAACTCTATGCAAGTGCTTTTACTTCCACTCTAATCATATGTTTTCTTAAGCCTGGATAGCTCAGCATGAACCAGATGAACAGTAACAACAATTTAAGGTAGATGAAACCCTTTCTCACAACACTTGACTTGAATGTAAATTGTTGTAATTTATAAAGGTGCACCCATAGCAATGACTCAAATGAGCTTTATTGGTACAATACAGTAGCTACAAATAACAACAGAAGCTAGGTCTGGTCTGTTCATCCATCAATGAAAATTACATCAAGCGTCAAAATACGCATCAGTAATAATAAAACCATGTCTTTTCTGTGTTACGACCATCAGTCCCTTTGTGTCTGTTGCTGAGCCGAGGCTTCAGCACAGTTAGTGCTGTGTTGCAGTTGGATATCAGGAGGAGGCTTTCAAGATTTGCCTTCAATTAGTAATTCCGGGCAGTCAGCTCTTCTTGGGTGCAACCTTTTCTCAGTCTGAATCTTGTTCTCTCTTCTCAGTTTAGATTCAGTCACCGTGGTAACCTGTGTTCTGTCAGTCACTTAACGATGGCAGTATCTGCTGGCAAAGCTCAGTCATGTTGATTTCCTGGAAGGCTACGGTCAGCTCTGGTAATGACTGGTAGTTCTTCACTACAAAACCCTGGAGGAGACTGAAAGACAGGGAGACAAACCATATGATAGCTGCATTAATACTGCTATGTGATCCAACACTGATTATATGGATATAAAAGTCCTGTCTTTATTCCATTTCTCCGCTACATCAGAGTCATGTGTCTGTGATCCATACCCATTTCTACAGGAGGAAGACGAAAGGGTTTCAATGAGAACCTTCATCATCCTCTCTTTGCATTTCTTGCCTGAAGAATCGACATCCACCTTCACTGTCTTCAAAAGGCGACAAAACTCCTGAAGAGACAGGACAATAACAACAGACATCAAAACAAACAGAATGCACTACAAAGGGAGACACAGCACATGGCAGGAGTCATTCATGACTTGACCACGAAAAACTAACAAAGGACATGTACAACATTCATTCACATGTCAAGTGACTGTAGCAGTAGGAAGTATATTGAGGGTTATAACATTTACTACATTTATCTTTGTGCTCTTGACACTCTTTCGTTATACAGTTGAGTTCCTACATTGGACAACGTTTCAGCCACCCTGGTCAGCTTTGGCTGCTATCAGTAATGCTGGACAGACACTGTATGGATTAAGCTGGATTTGAACCCCAAATAGAGTAATATTTAAATCAATTTAAACCAAGCTGTTGTTGGACATTCAGTTTGGTCTTGGAGTTTGAGCTGTTGCACAATTAGATTAGCCACATGTTGTCTGTCAAACGATCCTTTATAAACTGTAGTGAGCTTTAATATTATTGCAATAGTATATGTTGTGGCTACAGTAGTTTTGACAGTGTCTGAAACCCTCTTTGCCCATAACCTTCCGATGTCGCAATCAGGGGCTGCGTACAACAACTTTTGTAACTTTGCAAAACAGACAATCCAACAATCACGCCCAAATACGTAGTGATTGGCCAGGTGTGACAACGTGAGAAAGTAAAGTAAGGGAACAAACAGCGGTCTCTGGTGTTAAAGTCTAATGCTTTGTTGTCCCATCCATCCACCCCGACCTCCTCCCTACACTGACTTTGTCACTCTCCTTTGCTCCCGACGAACCAGAGCCATAATTCATATGGCCACTAGAGGGCACTGTCACTTGAATGGGGGAGGGCCGTCTCATCTCAGTTTGCAACATGTTGAACCCTTTAGCCTCCGTGCTCTATTTTATATCAGAGCTGCAATAATTAGTCGATTAATCGATTAGTCAATAGATAGAAAATTAATACGTAACTATTTTGATAATCAATTAATTGTTTAAGTCATTTTTTAATGAAAAAATCCAAACCTTCTCTTGTTTAAGCTACTCAAAAAAATTAGCTGCTTTTCCTTGTCTTAACATTACAGTAAATTGAATATTTTGGGGTTTTGGTCTGTTTGATGACAACTTGGGCTCTACGGAATTGTGACGGTCATTTTAACTGTTTCCTTACGTTATACACCAACCCATCAGTGAAGGAAATAATCTGTAGATTAATCCATTATGAAATGGAAATTGTTAATTGCAGCCCTATTTTATACCATGTGACACCTGCTGGACTACTTTACAGCACATAACAGGAAGAGGGCACTGTTCTACAAGTTTATAGGTAATGTCTTCATTGTGCTGTGAGCCAGAGGCTAATCAACTTCACCACAGTCTCATTTGTTTCTAGTGTGAATTTACCTTGGTATCACAATAATGCATTAAAGATGTGTTTATGTAATAATGATATACATGGCCCTTTGAACATGTACCATATGTTTTCCAGTGCAGAATCAATCAATCTTTAAATTCATAAGACATGACCATACTGTATGTCCAGCACATACATGAAAAGAAGCACTGTTTTTATGTGATGCTGTGTGAAACATATGGGTTGGTACCTTGATGTTGGATCTGGCTCCCTGCAGAATAACCAGTATATTTCGTCCCAGTAATAATCTCCCAGTGAGCTGCAGCTGCTGGGTCCAGCGCTCCAGCAGTCCGACGTAACGATTTTGAGATCGGATGTGGTCCAACGACAGCACTGCAGTCCACTCCTCCTCTTTTTCTCTCTCTTTCACCTCCTCCTCACCTCCTCTGTGGTCCTCGGTCATCTCCACACACTGCTATTGTTAACACAGCACACATTTGGTACATGATTAATAATGACTATTTGAGGTCCTCCACAGAGTTTACTTCCCTTGTGTTTTCTAATTGCTTTACCTTGTGCACCATGATCATGTTGTGGCTAATTTATGTCAGAACAAGCTACAAATGTTTCAGAGCTTCAAACCTACAGGGGGTGAGTGGAGTATTGGAGCATTTCTTTCATGTAAAAATGTTGTTTTACAATTATATGTCACCAGCTAAATTTCCAGAGTTACAGTTCATTAGACGGTCAGTGAGTTCATTGTTTACCTGTAACCACTCCACTAGCTGGTGAACCATTGGTTCTGGTGGTAAGGCAGCAGCTTTATCCAGCAGCTCCTGTCTGATGTTGTGACACTGAGTCCTGGAAAGAGCAGTGGAAGAGATGGAGATGTTGGGGGGACAGGAAGGGTAACGGGGGTGCAGATGGAACAACAGACTGACGTCCAGTCCTTTTTCTCCTTTAACAGTGCTGTTGATTTGGACCACAAGCCCATCCTGAGCTAGAAGGCAAACAGAGTGATATTATAGCAGTGTTACGGTGTTACACCCAAACTGGTTTTCAAACCAACTGGTTTCTGTACGCGCGTTGTATGAATTGAATTTCGGGACTTTAACTTTTGCTCTAGTGCGATCAAATCCAGCTCGATGCGATCTTGCAAAAATTACATTTTCTTGAATTTCTTTTTTCAGAAGTGGCCGTGATGTAGTGCTCACTTATACAATCTTATTCGCTGCAGCAGATATGAGATGTGACTTGAAAATCACTAGTAATGTGTTTGTGAATGTGTGACGAATCTGGTGACAGAGGCAGACTGCAGCTGCTGCTGTTAGGACATTAACAAACATAAAATGTACAAACATGCAAGGAAAGAACTTCAGAACTGTAATAAGATTTCACCTAAAGGGAAACATTTTTGGAATTCACAATTAGATAATATAAACTGGCGCAAAGCATGGTTGTGCCCCTTCCAATTCTGTGTTTCAGATAAGATCAGAGAAGTTCATTTTACAATCTTGCATAACACTTACCCATGTAACACAATCATTTCCAAATTCACTGACACTGATGTTAAATGCACCTTTTGTGAAGCTGAGCCAGAAACAGTTTTGCACTTGTTTTGTAACTGCCCCTCCTCATCTGTGTTTTGGAGAGACATAGATTTTGCAAAACTGGACACTCCATAACAACTATGCCTAAAGACATTTTTACTAAATTCGAATGTAATAATAAAACTTTGAGTTACATGACAAACCTTATACATGTAGTTGGTAAATTTCACATACATAAGGCAAGATTCTCAATGTCCTTCCCAAACTTTAATATTTTTCTGGTTGAATTCAATTTGTACATACATACAATAACCCTTATGACAAACAAAACAAGTGAACGCACAGTGTTATGTTATAAAGAACTGTTTGCTCTAGTCCCTGATTAAGGCATGTTGACTTAATTGATGTTACTATGTTTGATATGTTAGTTTGGATTGATTTATTACTTTTCCATATTTCATTATACTGAGATCTATTTTTTGCATACTGATATCTCTGGTTGTATAGGAATGTCCATGACCTGCTGAGTGTCTGTATGTTCACAATTTTCAATAAAAAAAAAATGCTGTTAGGTGAACACAACGCGCACGCGTACCAGAGCCCTTGCTCTTTAAAGGGCTCTGGTGCAGTAGTTAACAGACTGTAGTTATTTAGTAACGTTAATGTTCACAAATGAGAAACTTAGACTGACCTAAATATTGGGACAGTTAGCTGTATAAACACTGAAGCTTTAGAGTCTTACTTCTGCGTGTCTCGTTACCAAAGGCTTCAGCTTAGTCGATTTGTACTAATTTATATTCACCACAGTGTCAGCAGCGAAATGTGAAGTATGTTAAAGTTACCAGACTGCTGGATGAGGCGGAACTCTCCCTCTCCGCAGTAAATGGACGATAAAACGGAAACTTCCTCAACAGCAGCTTCGGACATTTTTCATGAATCAGCATCATGCAGACAGCTCCTCCAGGACAGCTTTAAACGACCGACATGTCATCAAACAATATATGATTTACTGTCATATCCAGTGGATACGATGGTGCTACACATGTCCGACCTTCCTTGTCGTCCGGGTAGTCTCGCATACCGAGTTCATCAGTTCCGCGCCACATTTCCCCTCGTGGACCACACTGAAAGTTTTTTTACTTTACACTTTGTGTCTCTTACATAGATTTTATCACCACTGTAGTAAAAAGTATTAAAACATGATAATGCCATATATATGTTTTAATAATATGAAATTTATTTCCACATGAGCAATCTGCCACGAACTAGATCTCACTGGCATGTATTTGATATTTGAGGCTCTAGATTAAAGTTTGGGGGGAATTCAAAACGAGAGACTGCTGCTGAAGAGGGGCCATGGATGTATCCATGAGAGGAACCTTTAATTGTTAATCACTTAATGTTAACAACAGTAAATTATATACAAAGTGATTTAGCTGATTTACCCTGTAGGTCAAGGAACATCCACATGCACCAGTGCAGCAGGTAAATATTTCTTGTCATGATAACAAGATTCACAGCAAGACTGGAGCAACTCTACGACTCTCTTTGATCCATCTGGATCACCAACCAAAAGGATTATTTTTCTCTGGGACAGAGACTTGAGTTTTTTGTTTTAGTGTGAAACTGAATACACATCACATCAATACAATGAATAAGAATTAAACAAATGGTATCCTCTGCCTCTTCCTCACCCTGTTACTCTTTCTCTCTCTCTCTCTCTCTCTCTCACACACACACACGCAAACAACATCTACTCTTCTGCCTCTTTCACACTCTGATAAGGTGCCGCCAGAATTATAAATTAAATTTGCCAAGTGCATTCCTGAGTTGAATTAACACTGTTATGTTCTTTATTTTAGATCCAGTCTGAATTAATGTAAATTAGTTGTCCAACTAGTTAATAATCCAGACAATATTATTCAGCACGTTTTCTTGAAAAATAGTCCAACTACGATGTCTGTACGATGTAAGATGGGTGAATTAATAGCTCTTTTAACATGTAGCCACACTGCCATCTAGTGACCATAGATAACGGCGTTTGTAGCTTATTGTATCACCAAAGTAAGTGTTACTTAGCCTTCTGTTTTATTTTAGCAGTATTGAAATATACTTTTGATAGTTAAAGGTATAATGGTATAATATAAAGATTTGTCGGTTGCTGTTTGTAACGCAACATTCAAAGTTGGCCCCTCCTCCCCGGCTCAAAGTGCACATGCTTCTGGGTGGTCCCATATGCTTAAGATCTGGCTACTGGTCGCTACGTTTTTATGGAGTCCCGCCCCTCACACCCTGCACGCTATTATTGGCTGGGGGCTACACACCACTGCCCAAAGGTTGACGTCCAGAAACGTCCCGAGTACAGCAACTACTCGTTATGCCTTTAAGTAGTTAGGAATATTATGTAATTGATTGAATGATGTATTGAAATATGATTGCTGTTTTAAACCATATGTTTTTCTGAATGTTTATGCCAACACTATAACACACAAGTTGATGCCACAATCACTGTTGATTGACCACAGTGATGAGGAAATGTGACTGGTGCACGTAAAATATTAAATTTATTAATCTCATAAAGTAGACGACCATGTTTTCTCCTAAGGACAAAGGAAAGGACATTAGTTAAGAGGCTTACAGGAAGCCTCCTCCAATGCACACCCAGACCTGACCTGATAAAACCGTTAGATTTCCTTTGTCTCTCTCTCTCTCTCTCTCTCTCGTTTTGGCTCTTCACCTTATGCCTTTCGACTTAAGCTCCTCTTAGCTTTTTGAATCTTTTTCTCCGGAGTTTTTCTTTTTCCTCTTCTCTACTCACCTAAAGTTACGTATATTTTAGCCTTCAGTAGAAGCAAGTTTAATTTTCGTAAATATTACTTTTTGTACTTTTTGTATCTTGAGTTGATAACAGCTTTGAAAGTAGTGTCGAACGGCCAACAAAATTACTTTCAAGTTATTTAAAAGAGTTTGGTCAAAGAAAGGAGTTTAGCAGAGTCCTATCTGGCTGCATCTATGACGGACCAAGACGCACCGTACGCCACACTGTCTAGTCTACCACCGACCAGCCTTTGCCTGTTCTAAAAAACAACTTTGCGGCAGTGATTGCCCTAAAAAGACTTTCTGCATCACCACGATAGTAGATTTCCTGGAACCAGCTGATTACAGCCGCTGTCTGATCTTCCCCGGAGCCGAGAACGCAGGAGCTGAAGCAACAGTCTGGGTCCACCTGAAATACTTTCATCTGAGGAGACGCTGCAAAAGTAGGCAGAACACTTCATCTGCTGCTGTGTTGTGTGGTTGCAGTGAGAAACTGACTGAGTGCGCTATAGGACATGGTAGTGTTATGTACAAAATGTTGAAATGTGAAAAGGGAAGAAGAAGAATAAAAGATGAAGTGAAGCACAGTGTATGTCTCTCCAGCCAGTTACTTTATTTTTCTACAAGTGTAGGACACCACATTTTGGTGATGAGGATGGCTATTTCTGTGCCTTTACCTGCACTGTTCATGCCTTGCCCAGGTGAGCCGGCTATTTCGTTGGTTAAAAATGTTCGAGAACTACCTGCTAGTTATCACTGCTACCGGGGACAGCCGGCTTGAGGAAAGAAAGTACGCAGTTCTTCTTCATGCACTTGGCACAGAGGGACAAAGACTGTTTTACACAGATACGGGTACTACCTACACTTCTGCTGTGGAAGGACTGAAAAAGCACTTTGTTCCCAAAGTTAATGTGATTGCAGAATATCACAAATTTTGCCAGAGAGCACAGAGACCTAATGAGACAATTATTCAGTTTCTGGTCTCACTATGTGAGCTGCCTGCAGCGTGTGAGTTTGGTGACATGGAGGAGCAAATGCTTCGTGACCAACTGATAGAACATGTTGCCAATACGCGCATACGAGAGAGACTCTTCTAGAACCTGACCTGACCCTGGCTAAAGCTACTACACTGGCTTTGCAGATCAAGACTGGACTACGGAATGCTGACGTTCTCCCCGATGCTATTACTGCTGCCGCTCCGTCGGTGAGACCCATGCACAAACAGCCAAGGAGGAATTGCCAGTTGGAAAAGAGGAAACGTGCTTTGACAACTGTGCCTGCCGTGGTCCAAACTACTGGGAATCGTCACTCCTGCTATTGGTGCAGATCCATCCACCACTTAGCTAATAAGCCTTCATGCCTGGCGGCTAAAGTAACATACGACTCATGCTGAAAACTGGGACATTTTTCCAAAGTTTGTCAATCTGGTCAAAAGGAGGTGCATGAGATCGTGGTATCTGAACTGACTGTGCTTTACATGAATGATGCTGTGCAGGATAAAATCTTCTGTACTGTACAAGTGAATGCAAATGGACATTCTCATGATGTTGAGCTAATAGTAGATACAGGTGCTGTGCCAGTACAACAGAAATGAGGCAGGCTGTGACTGACGAGTTCAAAGATCTGCAGGAAAAGGGCATTATAGAACGTATTGATGCATCTCCATGGGTCTCCCTTATAGTTGTAAGCCAGAGAAAGGAGGTAGGAAAGCCTCGCATGTGTGTTGATCTCAGGGAGCCAAACAAGTCAATCGTCAGTAACTGTCATCCCTTATCGCAAATGGGCGAGCTGTTCACTGACCTGTGAGGGGCTACAGTCTTTTCTACCATCGACCTAGGCTCTGCCTATCACCAGATGCTGCTACACCCAGATAGCCGTGATTTAACCTCATTTATCTCTTATGATGGTCTTTTCCGTTTCTGCTGACTTTAATTTGGCCTCATTTTGGCTCCATCAGCCTTTCAAAAAATGATGACGACCATACTGGCAGGCCTACTAGGGGTACAGGCCTACCATGATGATGTGACATGCTATGGTGCCACCCAGCAGGATCACAATGCCAACCTACGGAGGGTGTTGCATGCCTTGAATGATGCGGGACTCACACTGAACATGCACAATTGTAAGTTCAACCAGACCTCCCTGCATTTCCTGGGCCACACCATATCCAAAGACGGACTTCACCCGGACCAAGATCGGGTCAGCGCAGTGGCCAATGCACCTACCCCACATGACACATCACCCCTGCGATCCTTTCTGGGCCTTGCATCATGGTACAGTAAGTTCATTTCCGATGTCGCTACTGTTGTTGAACCGCCATGTGCAACTCTCAGGGAATCTACCGAACTGAAGTACAAATGGACTGCCGAGGCTGATAGCTGAGAGCCTTGCTCTAGCACTATATGCCCTGAGTTGCCTACTTATGTGACTACTGATGCATCTGACTATGGACTGGGGGCTGTACTTCACTCAGACAACACAGAGAGGATCATAGCTTTTGCATCCAGGATGCTTTTTCCTGCTGAAAGAAAGTATTCCACTGTCCAAAGCAAAGCACTTGCATGCGTTTGGGCAGTAGAAAGGTGGAAAACCTAGCTGTGGGGATGCTACTTTGTGCTACATACAGACCACCAAATGCTTACAACCCTGCTCACATCCAAGGGTACTGGTCGTGCTGGATTGCAAATCTTGCTTTATGTATGATGTTTCTTGCCATCCTGGGAAACAAAATGTGACAGCCGACTGCCTGTCCAGGGTTCCACTGCCCACCACAGGAGATGCTGCAGAGGGACCGGACATGGTGGCTACTGTCTTTATGGAGTCCTTGCGTGCCATGTCTGTGCCAGAGTTCACTGCCACCTGTGAGACCTGTCCTGAACTGACACAACTGTGGCATCAGATACGGAAAGGCTGGCCAAAATGCAGAAAGAATGTGACAAATGAACTTGCTCCATACTTTAATGTTGTGAGATGAACTGGGTGTAGATCACTCACTTGTCATGAGAGGCACTGATCGCTTGGTCGTTCCCACTTCACTGCGATCCAGAGTGGTAGACTTAGCACATGAGGGGCACCAGGGAATGGTGCGTACTAAGCACAGACTGCATGAGATACAATATATTTGTGGCCACAAATGGACAAATATATGTACAGACTATGACAGCTTCATGTGTGTCATGTCAATACAATGACAAAATGGCAAACACTGCACCTGCACCACTTATGCCAGTGGAACTGCCAGATGGATCATGGGAAAAGGTGGCCATTGACATAACAGGCCGTTTTGAGTGTACCACATGGGACTGCCATTACGCCATCACTCTCACAGACTATTAAAGTACGTAAGTGGCCAGAAGTGGCATTTGTCTCTA
Organism: Oplegnathus fasciatus; assembly: GCA_003416845.1. NCBI lineage: Eukaryota > Metazoa > Chordata > Actinopteri > Centrarchiformes > Oplegnathidae > Oplegnathus > Oplegnathus fasciatus. The sequence continues at coordinate 134,887 of NTHP01000706.1, forward strand.
TGGTCACTTCAGAGGTGATTATTTGCTTTTTAACTTCAGTGTTGTGAAGGAGACCCTTCCTTCCTGGTCTCTGACAACTGATGTCAGTTTACCTCCCATGCATTAGCCAACTTTCTGAAAGAGAGCGAGATAAAGCGCCTGTGATCCAGTGTCTACTATCCGAGAGCAAATGGAGCCAGTGAGAGATTCAACAGGGTGCTGAAGGAGTGCATACAGACTTCTGAAAGAATGCACAGACCATGGAAACAAGCAGTAACAGAGTTCTTACAAAACTGTGCTACCTGCTACACCACATGCTACAATGGGAGCTACTCTGGATAGTACTGTGAATCCTTAAAATTGAAACTGAAAGCAGCTTTATGGAACTTTTCATTTTGTGTTGATTTTGGCGGTCCCTGTGGACAAAAGCGGTAGTGTTTCACCTAACATTAGGTTACATGTTCTCTCCGCTTCACTCCCCTGATGCAAGGAGACTACTTCACTGGGAGGAGAGCTGGTGGCAGCTCCGGAGGTGGACTTTCAGTCAGCGGCCGAAGCAACTCAAATTCAGCCAGAGCAAACCCGGCAGCCATTAAGAATAACTATTAGAAACCAATAGAAATAGCCAATCTTCCCGCTGTTGGTCTCATTTGCTTATGTAGGTCATATAGAGGCATCACTATTAAATTGAGACAGTTTCATAACCAGTTAAAAACTCCATAGAGTACTTTTAAGTTAGTACCCTAGCGTTCATGCATTCTCTGGTAGACCTGAAATCAACTGCTCCTCATTACTATCGCCAAACCAAATAATCAGTTCCAAGCCAAATAATATTAATTCTATTTTGCCATTTAAACGATTTACTTACTTCATCTGTTTTATTTTGATTTTCTGTATGTATATGTCATTATTATTACCTCATTTATTCATTTATTGCTAAATATTTAGCTATAAATACAGTAAATGTTTCCTTTATCACCAAGTTTTTGTCTGTGAATATTTCTTCAAAGCAGAGACTAAGGATCAGTGTACTGAGAATTCACAACTCTGATCAATTTAGTTTTGTTTACTTACTTTCCTTCGAATGAAGGTGGTGCCCCAAACTTTAACGATTGCAAAGATTTAAGATTAGAAGTAGTTGTACTGCTACACTTGGCTTTTGAATACCATGTTATCATGCTAATATGCTAAACTAAGATGATTAAGAATAAAATAGTAACTGTTTATTTTACTTCCTCTTTTAAAAAGTATTTTAACGTTGTAACTGATTAAACTGTCTACTCTTTCTTGTTTTGTGAGGCTATTTGAGCTGCCTTTGGTGTATGAAAAGTGCTATAAAGTTTATTATTATTGTGGTCTTATCTGCTGATTGATTGATTATTATTCAAACTTATTTTGTGCTTACTTTTGCTTTTAATGAGCTTTCATGTTTATGATGTTGGTACCACTTTCTACTAAAGCACCCTTTATAATAGGTTTATAAATGGTAAGTTGGATTTATTAATAGTTAATACATTATTTATGAGTATTATACATGAGTTATAAGCCATTGATAAGAAGAACTTTTGGACTGCCAGGTTGTGAAAAATCCCTTTGACTGGACCATATGAGCACTTATCTCCTGGACCATCGGTTCCTCATTAAGCATTTATTAGAGGATTATTATAAATTATTATACATTCTTTAGAAGATAGACAGGATAAACACACATACGGGTTTTTTTCACTACCTGATACAGATTTGTGTTTGTCTTTGAGACTCTATCAAGTTTTAAACATCTCCTCACTAACCAGCAGGCGAGGAACAGCCACACCTACCAGGAAGTGTTGAGTGTAACACGAGAGGTCACTTTAACGTTCATCATCCAGCGCTGACACAGGCGAATAAGGAGGCTAAAAACAAGTATCAAAGCATCTAGTCAAATTACAACATGTTTCCCTGAAAAAGCCTTCCTTCTGGTGGATACGGGAAAGGTTTTGTCCAGAGTAAGTTTTTGATGAGAGGACTGCTCTCTATGAATCTTTGAGGATGCTGCAGCTGCAACAGTTGGCAGCCTCTTTTAGCTCCAGCCCGCAGTGATCATCAGGCTCACAAATGCAACGCACCAAACTTTCCTCTCCACCGTGTGTCGGTTGCTGAGTTAGATTTCGGATGCCTCAGATGGTGCACATACCGACGCTGCTGGCTCCTGCTCGTGTTGCTCCTCCTCGACAGACTTTTCGATTCAAGAGTGTAAAACGGACTTCAACCGGAAACCAAAGTTTTTTCTTCGTACTTTTTTCTTTTTTCTCTGAGGCCAGAGAGAGCAGCCTTGGTGTCACAGACTACACGGTTCCTTATTTTCTTCATGTACGTGTGCTGTTGGAAATGTGTCAGCTGCTGACCAACAGGGGAGAAGTAAACAGTTTCTGGAGAGGATAAGGCCGACGTCGAGTGATTTTAGGCTCGTCAACACTCACATAACGGATTTTGGTCCTTTATCATGGAAGATGTGAGTAGTCACTTCAGTGCCTGTGTGTGTGCTGCTTCGCTCTTCTGGCACTTTGTGCTGTCTTTGCTATGCAGGTCGCAGTTTTGAGACATTTGAGTTTTTGATTGAACACTTCAGTAGGTATTCACTGTGTGATGGGATCAATCTCAGTAAAATAATCTGCAAGGGCGCGACCAAGTAGTAGCAAAGTTCGGGCCCAGGATCGGTGGCGGTGCGGATTCATCACAGAGAGAAGTCCGCTCGGGGTTTTATAGCAGACTGTCTGCAGCAGTTACTAAAGTCAACATTATTTGGCACAAAGCACCTGCCCACCTGCCAATCTGTTGCATCAACGTGTCGGTCACATTCCGTAAGAAACTAACGACGGCAACTGTAAAGAGAGCTGCAAACTCCATTTAAAGACGCTCCCATTTTATTGTAGCCTTACGGCTGGATGTAAACACGAGCTTTATACAGAAATCCAGACTTGGTGTACTTTGGGAATTACGTTTCAACAACATAACACATCTAAAGTTTGACATGTCACAAATAAAATATACTTGGTGGATTGTACCTTTGCCGAATCCATTCTGAGAAGCACATGTGTCTGAAAAAGTGTTAATAAAGTTTAATAACACTTCCTGTTTTGATGATAACCAAGTAAAATGTGATTTGCCATATTCATGAGTGATGCTTGGCGTGGGTAAGAAAACAGTACTAACTAACACTCATCACAAGACTTGCAGTTTGATTTGAGTCATCTGCTTTAAAGAACACACACACATTTGATTCTAAAATCATAAATACATAACCAACAGTAATGTACCAACTGATGAACTGCATGCGTCAGTGAAAATTTGACATTTTGAGGAAGCCTTCTTAGAAAAAGGAAGTCAAGTAGAGACATACTACCGGTATGTTACCTACAGTATTCAGAGAACATTTTCACCCTTTGATTGTATTGATCCTTTAGCTGCCTTCCCCTCTCCATTCAGAATCTGAATTAAACGCAGCTTTTCTTTTTCGAAACTTGCCAGCTTTCCTAAAATCACTCTCCAGTCCAGACTATGCAGGCTATAAACCATCTCTCAGCTGCAGCCTACATCTAAACTTGTAAGAATATGTTCTCCCTTAAAGCATCTTCCAAGTGTGTTGACAAGTAGTGTACACAGTGAGACTTTTATAACTGTGACTTGTTGATAAGTAGAGCTTAAGTTACCAATAGAGCAGGTATAGCAGGTATCACATATTCACTGTCACTCGGTGGTGGGGTCTGATTGATGATTTTCAAAGATTGCTCTTTACTTTTTGCATTTATCAGTGTTGTGTATGTGTTTTGTGGATGGCATTGTGTCAGAACTGGAATTTGAGTAGATGTTTGTGCAGCAGATGGTGGTGGGACTCGAGCCCTGCATTGCATTTGCTTTTCATTCAACATCACCTGTCAGCCCTCAGATCAACGATGACATTTGAAACTGATACTTTGCTGTGACACATTTAAATCGTAAAAACAGCTTAATTTGTCAGAAAAAGTTACTTACAGTTACTTTGTTACAACATGTTATTACATCATCACAGTGAGCTTGCCATCTCACCACACTTTGTGTGGCACACGGTGGAATGACGTTATTGTCCCAGAGGTCTTAAATCGCATACATAACCAAGGCTCAATGAAGCCCTTTATCATATCACAGGTTATACAGGATTATGATGTGTTCCAGTAAATAGTGTACCACACTGTGACATAAATATGTCCAAAAACCTTTTTAACTTCTTTTGAAAAGTAGAAAAATGTGCACAATAGCTGCAGTTTACAGTTCATATTTTCTTACATAAAAAGTGACACGAATTCAAAATTCATTTAGGTTTTTATGGTTTTGAAAGTGTTTTCATTTGGATATTGTACTCTAATATGTGAAGCTGAGCTGAATCAAGTGTTTGGTGTTTATGTTTATGTTAGTATGAACATGGTTACTTGGCTGGCTGCCCATTGACAGCTGTTTGGCTCTAATCTGTGTCTTTATTTTTTATTTGTCATTTCCCCAGTGGCCTTTCCATGATGATCATTTGTCTCAGCTCTATGAGTCATCCTTTTATCGCCATCCCACTGACCTAGAGTGCATAGTGTGACGTGTCTGCCTGACCCATTCAGCAGAGAGGAAACAGACTGCCACATTATGTGTCAGGCAGAAAACAATTAACCCTCTCTGATAATCGTCCTGCTATCCAGGCCTCTGCTACACAATGGATGTGTGTGCGCGCATCGTCTTACTGGGGCACCGCTGATAATTTCTGGGAAAGCGCCTTTATGAAAAAGAGAGAGTCCTCAATAGTCAATGCATGTGTGTGTTCTTGAATTTGTGTCCTTGTAGGGACAAAGAGTCCTCTAAAGAGGAAAATATGAGGAAAATGATCTTTTGGAAGACAATTTGCTCACTCCTTCTTACTGCACAATTTAGGATTAAATAGAAATACTGAAGTAATCTTTGATACTTCTCCATAATTCTCACTCTTAATTCTTCTTAATATCAGGACTTGTCTCTGTCTGTCAGTGTCCTACACACATACAGAGTTGCAGAGTTCTGGAAGTAAAATTCCTGTTCCTTGTTCTACATAAACAATGTTAGGTGAAGTTGGAGCAAACCAAAACATATTTAATGTACTATCATATACAGTATGATGAGCAAATCCTCATATTTGAGAAGCAATAACCAGCAAATATTTGACATTTCACCAGAAAAATGACTGAAAGGATTAATTAATTAGTTGCTGATTAATTTTTCTTTCGATCGACTAATTGATTAATTGACTCAATGTTGCTCTAAACACAATCTGCATAAATGAATTCACTTTTCAATTCAACATTCACTACAGCTCTGATTAGCAACATACTCGAGGGTATCATAGTATTTAGAGCTATCTGCCATACCTACCTAATGGAAAAAATATCATTATCCAGGAGTCTCCCATGTTAGTTAATTCATTTCATTAAAATAACATTTTGGAATAGGACTTAAAGGGGAAGAAAACAAAACCAATATTCAGTCAGACACTTGTGGCTCGTCAAGAGAATTTTTCAATGTTCCACTTTGTATGGCTGTGACGTACCAAAAGAGTTTGGTGCCAAAAGTGTAAAACAGGTTGTGAATCATGGTCATGATGGGGTATTTCTTTGTCAGTCTTCTTTTGGTGAGTTGAATTAATTAAAAAAAGAAACAATTTTTTCAATTAATTGATTAATTGATTGAATTGAACAGAAAATAAATTAGAAAGTATTTTGATGATTGATTAGTTTTTACATAATTTATCAAGAAGAAACGCCAAATATTCTCATGTCAGGCTTCTCGAATGTGAGGATTTGCTACTCTTCTCTTTTCATGTCACTGTAAAAGTCTGTAAAGGTTTTGGACTGTTGCTTGGACAGAATAAGACTTCTGCAGACATCTGGGACATTGTCATGGGCATTTGTCATATGAAAAAAAAGAGAGATTAATCAATAGGGAACTAATTGCAGCCCCTTATGGAAACTATAATTTGTTATTGCTCATGTGATGCACTTTTTTGTGTAGTGAGTGTAGTTATTTTTGCATTATTTACATTTGTGAGTTCAGAATAAAGGAATTTGTATCATATGTGACACCATTTGTGTTCAGTGACAACAGGCTATGTAGACTTCATTTTGATAGGACGAACGTGGGTGTTGATGTGCAATTTACGCGTGCATAAATTCACACATGGTCATGACAGCATTATGAAAATAGAGTTCCGCCCTGCATGAGTAATCAATCTGTGAAAAAAAATGAGAAACACCGCCACTACCCTCTTGCACCACCATCGGATGAGATTCCTTTTTTGGCCTATAATGTGAACCCTTTTACTAATTGACCTGTATGACATGACATCTATGTGCTCAGATGAGTCCAATGATTGTAGTCTGGTCAGTTTTAGCTAGTAAAGTCAGTATCATTTTGGATTTAGTTAAAAAGATACAAGTAGAAAGTTTATCCAGTCTCAACCACAAGTCCATAAGTTAAAGGAAGTGTTGGGGTATCATTTTAATGGCTAATTATAAGGATTTCCATACTGACAATATGCCATATGACAGTAAAACAAAGAACATGATTTAGATTTATGTCAGTGTCTTTATCCTATTGTTAGCAAACTCATCAGAGCTTTTGGGCCCACCTGTGTTCTGTGTTGTGATATACAGAACAGTAGCCTCTCTGTCACAGGTTTAAAGATATGAGCAAGCAGGAAAGTTTCAATGTAGACCGTATTCTCTGGATTGAGAATGCATACATGTACAATGATTGACTTGGTTAAAAAATCACAATGCAAGACTGAGCAATGAGTAAGCCTGTATCTGTTTCTGATAGTAGGGTGTGGCCAGATTTAACAACCCTGCAGTTCTGTGTGGAACACTCATTTATTGCAGCACATTTGGCTGTGACAACATTGGCAGCAATGGCACAAAACAGGAAGTGTATCCTCACAATAGAGTTGAGCATCTTTGAATTTAAGTCAGAAATTCAGAATCAGATTTTAATTGTTTTTCATTTCAGCTTTTATAGCCTTTTGTGTAGCTTTTGTCCGGCAGAAGTGGTAGACATCTCTGATTGGCCAGTATCTTGTGTTCCATTTAAAGCTAATAACAGGTTAATAATACTAGCAAAACAATATATTGGTCCAGCCCCACTGTCTTCTCGCAGCTCAAGTAATAAGGGGTTAGTGGGGGTAAAGTGTGAGCTTCAGTGAGGCTTGTGGTGAGTTCAAGCTGGGCAGGTCAGCGTGAAAATCAATGAATACCAGATGCTCCCTGACCTTAAACTTCATCAGAAACACATGTCTGCTAAGGTGTGCCTTTTCAACAAAACCCTGTGCGTTTTCTCTTCCTCTTCTAAGACCCAGCTTGCTTGAGATACTTTAGCTTAAGCATATTGTAATTTTATAACTGCATTACCACTTGTCTCTGCATACTATATTAATCTGCACAATAGTAGGTGACAAGTGAACTGTTTCAATGTTCACCGCAACACCGCGGATAGAACCCTTAATAGATTGCGCAAACATATGTGGGCAGTTTTGGGTAAAACCTTTGGTTGCGTCTATGTTTCAGTGCAGAGCAGACTTCCTGTGTGAGTCCAAACTTGGAGCCCCTTAACCTACTACCTGATATTACAATTCAGAGCTACAGTAGTCAGCTAAGCCCTGAGTAATGGAAACTTCTAACTGCTGGTGCAAGGGTTTGGTCAGAGCTACACTGTACTAAAGTGCACCTAGCCCCATCAATTTTTTCCATGTTCACACATGTCAGAGGCATGTCAATGCCAGTATGTGCACAAGGGTGCTTTTCTGGACTGTGTAGTGAGGCTGCTTTGTCTTTCTGTGGTGAACTTATTGCACTATCACTCTATTTTAAAGTGGTTTTACAAAGTAGCTTTTTATTTTTACCCTTCTCGCTCTCTGTCTGGCATGTCTTTCCTCCCTGCTTGGCGTTCCTTTCTTTGCAGCTGCACTGCTGTTTACCAAGTTGAGACACACTTGCAGTTACAGTGAAAGTGGAAAAACAGTTAGATGACCTCCCACCTAATCCCAAAAAAGAAAAAAAAGATATCCTGTGGAAGTTCCTCCAACAGAAACAAAGGCTGTTGCAGACACCTGCACTTGTCAGTGTTTTAGTCACCATGAAAAATGAGTATCTGGGTTTACACAGAGCTTACTCCACAAGTCTATATACAGTATATGTAGACACAAGTCTATATTTCATATTAGAGATTTTGGACCCCATGAAAGAATATAATATTGGGCCCCCATAGATCACCGATGTAGGCTACATTGCTGTAACATAATATACTATAATATACAGTGTGTCCTATAATAGTATCAAATTATTTCTGATGAACACTGAGCAGCTCTGCTCATACTACTTATGCATAGTAATACTATAATTTTGTATGTGTATACTCTATATACTATCTGAGGAACTACTTTATGTAATTCGATGCCANTGTCATTGTGACTATTTGGTTGAAAGTAGCCTACTGCAATGTATCAACAGGAATGTGATTATCCAGTCTGGGAAAATCTCACTCAGGGTTAAAATTAAAAGTGCTACCTTTAAAACATTATTAATAGGGTTTAACTTTTACCCCAAAGACTGACATTTTCCATCATCATCTCCATGGATTGCTCGGGGTAAAACTAGCTACTATCAACAAACTGCTGCTCACCTTTTTCTCCTTCAGCTGAGAGTTGGGTCGGACTAGAGAGGACTGATGGTGGGTTTGCTGGAGCTGCACCTGCATGACCTGCATTGATTAAATTTCGGCTAAATAGATAAAATGTAATGACTGTGAGAAAGTTGTAAGTGGATAATATTGATCTATATGTTACGGAAAGGGAGGAGGACCCAAATGCAGACAGACCAGGCAGACAGGGACAAGGGGCAAGTGGCCTGGGAACTGAAGGACAGGGGCGGAGCAGGAGATCGCAGGGCGGAGACAGAGCCAGGGACCTCAGGCGGATGGCCTGGGGGCAGAGGCAGAGCAGTGGCAGACGGGCAGGAGAATGACCAGACAGGCGGGACCGCAGGCAGTGAAGGCAGAACGCCTCTGGAGGCTGGCGGCAAAGGCGGAACCCCTCTGGGGACCAGCAGCGAAGGTGAAACCCCTCGGGAGGCCGGACTGGCAACTGGACAGCAGGACTGGAGGTCTGCGACTGGACAGCAAGGAGCCAGGGAAACAGCCTGCTGAAGCACGGCCACAGAAGACTGCTGCAGTACAGGAACTGGTAACTGCTGCAGCTCAGAAACTGGTAACTGCTGCAGCACAGGAACTGGTGACTGCTGCAGCTCAGGAACTGGTAACTGCTGCAGCACAGGAACTGGTGACTGCTGCAGCTCAGACTGAGTGGACTGCAGCAGCACAGGAACAGTAGACAGCTGCAGCACAGGGACCAGTGACCGCTGCAGCTCAGGCTCAACAGATCACTGCAGGTGTTGGCCGAGCTGCCGACTGGGGTTCTGGCTGGACGTCGGCAGGGGCTGCCGACTGGAGGTCTGGCTGGATGTCGGCAGAGACAGCCGACGGGAGTTCAGGCAGGGCTTTCGGCAGGGAAGGCCGACTGAGAACCAGGAAGCTCAGGCTTGGTGTTGGCAGGGGTGGCCGACGGTGAGCCAGGAAGGGCATCAGCAAGGACGGCAAACCGGGGATCAGGAAGTTCAGGCTGGGCGTCGGTGTGGACAGCCGACTGAGGGTCTATGACTATGCTGTAAAATATCTTAGCAGACTCTTTACAACAGATTAGAGCTAAAATGTCCTCCTGTGTAGAGATAATTTCACACTAACTTCTAAAATCAAAGTGTGGAAAAACAATAATAGTGTTTCTGTTAATTCATGAAGATTGGAACCCCTGTTGCTAGGTTAGCTAGCTTTTCACATTTGGTGCTTACAACTACATTAGCTTAAGTTGGTTGCTAATGTAAACACCTATCCATGCTACCATAAAAGTAAGCCTTCATTTAGCCATATTTTAGCAAAAATGGTTAGTGATGTAAACAGCTGACTATGTGAGCGTCAAATACTAGATTTCTGGAGAAATGGTTTGAGAAGTTTGTGTGGACGTTTTCTTTCGCTTTTTTTGTTTCCCAAAACACACTGACATTTTTGTACTACTTACAGTTTTGTAAGCAGTAGTATGTACTGATTGAATGCAGCAGCAGTCTGTTCCACTTTTCATTTTCTATGTAGTGTTTCAGTTCCTTTAAATTGCTATCACAGTTTCATTATTAATAGCACTAGTTGATGTGTTTTATGTTACCTAGCAGCTGCTCTTTATTTTGTGCCCTGATACTGTCCTTTTTGGCTGCTTTGTAAATAGAAGTGACATGCTATCACTTACCACACATCCATGGGCGAGGCATGTAGGCAGCTAATGTGCAGAGCAAAGCACAAAGTAGATACTGTTCAAAGGTGTTGTAGTCTGAGGTGAGAAGAGCTGTGTCAGAAGCACTTCGTGTTTTCAGAGAAGAGGGCAGAAATGAAAACATTTGATAAGAAGTGAGAGCTTCTGTTCTTAACAGGCTTCAGCCCAAGTTCTCTAACACCAAACTATTTTTGTACATTACAATGTAAGCAGAACTTGGGTTTTTCTCACTGTGCTGAAAGCGATCGCACAAGCACATTTGTTCTTAGATTTAAACTCGGTCACTCAGCATTAGTAGGGACATCACTATGTCTTACATTATAGAGTTGGGAGTGGTGGTAAGCAGTATTTTGAGCAACTTCTGCTTAAAATTTAGGAAATGACTGGTCACACTGGTCACACTTCCCTAGATAGTATTTAATGTTAAACCTTAAAAAATGTAGCCTATTCTTTTATGGAAATCACTTTAAACACTTGAGTATCAAAACAGGAAGAAGTCAATGGCATATTATAAGCTGTACCTTACCTGTAACATTATTTCTGTCCTGCAACAAACAAATAATGTTATATCAATCACAGCTGTCGGCATTAAGCGCAACACACACCAGTGGTGTAAAGCACCCATTGTTTGTATGTGTACTGTATAAGACCCATGACTGGATAAACAAAATGGGCAACTTTAGTAGGCAATTTTAGTTTATATTGTACTCATATGGTGCATACTCCTAAACATATTTCAAGGTGTCAATAGGGGCCCAAATAACATTTTTGCCCTGAGGCTCTCTAACAGGTTCAATTCAGCCAGCCCTCACACAGATAGCTGATATTAATGTGACATGATACACTGCAGTTCTGTTTCCCAGTGTTGAAGTGTGTCAACTTGCACATCCAGGCTAATGTAACTTGATAACTTCTGTCTTTTGTCTGTGTGCTACAGGTGTAAAATGATGTGTGATGCACATAGGTCTTGAAGAGATAGATGTCTTTTAGCTGTTGATGAATTTGGTAAAATGATAAAAATGTACAGATTTAATAATATGCTGGTATAGTTAACTATCAAATCAATACCTCAGTCACATTCAGTACAAGTATACTGTGTCATACCTATTAGTAACAATGACAAACTGAAAGTGATAATAACAATCTGCACTCTGCTAGTACACTGGCCTGTGTTTTGAGCGTGATTTCCTTCCTCTGTATCATTGCAGGGTGCAAAAGAGGACCCAGCCCAGTTTAAAGAGCCAAAGTTCCTGGGTAAGGCTGGCTGGGTGAAGAAGGCCCCCGGCAGACTGTTGGCAAGCTATAAGGACCGCTACATCCATGTGGAAAAGACAGAGATTGTGGTGTATGAAAATGAGGTATGCTACCATTTTTGCCACAAGTTATGTCTCCCTACTAGAGTCATGTTAACTGTAATGCCATTTTCTGTGTACAGAAAGCTCTCAAGATATGGATACTAATTGTTATGGATAGAACTGTTGAGAATAAACAACTACTGTATATCAGACTGTTAGTAGGTTGCTGATTTTACTCTCCTTGCATGCGGGATTTGTTGATATAATAATGAAAAGCGAAATGATGTCAGCTTTATCCTTTAATTGGAATGACAAATTTGCAGATAATTAACCTGTACTTTGTGTTACAGGTCCTGCAGAACTGCTTAGAGAGGCTTGACTTGGAAAACTATGATAAATGTCATGAATTAAAGAGCCCCTTCAAGAAGAAGCACAGACTGATACTGATTAGATCTCCGAAGTCTGGAAATAAGGTGAGCTGAAAGATGAAAATAGAACTTTGTGAAAATGTAAAATGCAACATAATATGATATAGTAAGAAATAATATGGCAGTATTTAGTATAATTGGTATGTGATTACTCACATTCAATAGCTTCAACAAATTTAGTGGAACAAATAGAAGTTAACATAATCTGACAAAGGTTTTGCAATAAATGATGGCTCCTGTCACGTTTAAATAACGTTTTTTCAACAAATGCAGGATGAGAGCAAGCAAGACACTGACTGATAGTGTGCAGTGTGACTAAAGTGCTTCTTAGAATTTTGGGAGGAATTTTTCTACCCTTTTTTATAGATAAATGAGATACTAATAGTAATGATTATCCCTGCAGCAGTTTATCTGAAGCATGTAGCTGAGAAAACTCATCTTCTTCTTGTCAGAAATAAGTCTGAAAGATCAGTGCCAAAATGATCAATTCTTGGGCAAAAAATACAGACAATTTAAACATGCTTATCGATGTATCTTGAGAATTAATTAGTTCTAAGTTCAGCCATGACATCAGCTGCTCTCTGCTGTGGGTCCCCAAGAGCTGAGAACCACCACCAAGCCAAATGCTGAGCATACTTGGAAAACAGACATTTCATTTGCATTACATCATTACATTCGTCCAAGTGTGAAAGTCCAAATTATTTCTAACTCTGTACATTAACAGTATCAATCTATTCTCTCTGTGTGGGTTAAGGCTATTTATTCCTCTCCGCAGTGTAACGATGCAAAGGAGCAACTGCAAATGTAGGGAAGCTTCAGCGGCATACTGTGACATATGGAATGAAGGAAGTGATATAAAGTTAAATGACATAGGGCAATATTTACTTAGAACAAAGGTAGAACAATAAACAGAACCAAAACATGTATTCTACTGTGTGTGTCTTACCTTGCAGTAAGTTTAAAAAAATCTCACCATGATTTGGTTTAAATAGCAACTTTAAAACCCCATTTTAGACGCTCCCTTCACAAATTAAAAAATGCATTCGAACCCTGACACACAGCACCTCTGCAGACACCACAAACATTATAACTCTGGTCAACACTGTAAACTACTAGTTTACAAATAGTAGAGGTAGTATTTGTACTTTAGTATTTCTACTACAGTGGAAACCGTTTATAGTGATCACGGTTACAGTGATCAACCGCTTACATGGATCAAAAAGCTTGGCACAAAATCACTCCTATACAAATGCTGTTTAAATAATTTGCTTATAGTAATCAAGTAGTCCGTTTACAGTGTTCCTTTTGGCTCTTTTCATACATGACAACATATGGAAAAAAATTAAAATTAAAACTATGGTAATTCTATTTTTTACTTTACTCCCATGATACTTTGCCTCGCGGTAACCCGTCTGCTTCCAGCTGGCTACCTGAGGCTGGTGTGGCGTGCACATTGAAATCATGACGGGAAAAAGAAAGTCATTTTCTCTCAATGAAAAACGTCGTCTCCTCAAAGCTTCTGACAAACTGACAAAAACAAGCCAACGAGATGCAGCAGAGAAACTTGGTGTTCCTCAGACTGCCTTGTGTAGTCGACTCAAACAACGAGAAACAGTCAGCTGTTAGTGATGGAGACAGAAAACTAATGTGCACGAGGACAGCAACTGTGGTTGAAGCCACCCTCGTTAAGTAGATTGATAATGGTCAGTCACATAATACCCCTTTGAGCGGGCCCTTGGTGAGGGAAAAGGCAGAAGAATTATAAGAAAATAGCAAAGCTGTCCATTTCATTACTTTATTTTCATGTAATAAATATACAAATGTCAATTAGGTGGTAATCTGCATGAGAAATAAAGAAAAAGAAATAAATTTGGTTATGATAATCATCCACTTATAGTGATCAATTTGAGCCGGTCAGACGTGATGAGAGTAGTTGCATGCTGTATTTATAACTCGGGGGTGGAGGGTATGAAGGATGACTGTTCCAGGCTACATCAGGTGTT